>APFE031594898.1:12063-24573 GCA_000404065.3 Pinus taeda | reverse complement strand
TATAAAAAAATATATATATTCGGAAAAAAAAAAACCTACACTACACTAGTGAATGTATATATTCGAGAAAAAAAAAACCTACACTACACTACACTACACTACACTACACTACACTACACTACACTATTTTATTTATTTATTTTATCAAAGCAATCTATTCCATCTCTTAAACTAGATGTCATCTATTTCATCTACTTATTTTATCCAAACAAATAATTAAATCAAAATCAAAATCTATGGCCCACCTAGCAATAAACTACTTTAAACACAATGTCACACATCATAGAAAACAAAGCAATCCAGGAAGTTGGGAAAAGCTCATAACCAACGAATTACTCTGAACGTGTCAATGCTCTTTCAGTTATGGAATATTCAGTCCCCATAATTATCCAAACAGATATTTATGCGTAGCTGGTATTTCTCGGTCAAACACAACCTCAAGTATATTATCTACAAGCCTGTTATTCACATCCTCAGGGTGCTCTGCCTGTTATCGACCTAAATATTTTTTCGGTTAACGAGAACAGACTCAGCGATTTCTGTGGTTACAGATAGACAGGTATGTTTTCTCCATGCTCCTATTTGTTTTTTTAAGGTTGCTTTTCTTGACCTCTGCGATTGGAACTCTGCACTGCAATGGTTCTGCTCAGAGTCTTATTTTTCGAGGATTCTGTTTATCAAAATAGTTTTACGAGATTTCTTTTCTGCCAACAGAATTTGTTTCTGTGTAGAACTAGGGTTTTGGATTTCCTGGTTTGATTTAAGATTGCCTGGCAATTTTAATTTTTACACTTCAATTTATTGGGTAGCTTTCTGAATCTGGCGGCTCTGTGTTTTCAGTATCTCTGGAGCGAAAATGCTGTCAGTGTCGTCAGTAATCCCACATGAATCAAAGTCTTCTGTCTTTGCTGCCTGTTCGTCATCGGAATTTAGGGAAAATCTCCATTTCTGTGTCTTCCTATAGCCCTGCAAGGGTTTCTGTTTATTAAATTCAAATTAGAAGAGGAACCTAATTTGGAGTTCTGGGGTTAGGGTTTCCTTTCCTTTACAGGAGGTAGAGAAATGCCTAGTGTAGAATATGACACCTGTGATAAGGACAGGGAACCCTTTGTGGAACTGGATCCCACTGGTAGGTATGGTCGCTATGAAGATTTGCTGGGCCGTGGTGCCATGAAGAAGGTATACCGAGCTTTTGATCAAGAAGAAGGGATTGAGGTTGCTTGGAACAAGGTGCCTCTACAAAACCAAGATGATGCTTCGATACAGAGGATCTATGCAGAAGTCCGTCTGTTGAAATCTCTGAGGAACAAGAACATAATTATGCTCTACAATGCATGGCTGGATAGAAAGACAAGGCATGTGAATTTCATTACCGAGGTCTGTACCTCGGGTACTCTGAGAGAGTACCGCCAGAAGCACCGTCATGTCTCCATGAAGGCTTTGAAGAATTGGGCACTTCAGATACTGGGAGGATTGCATTATCTTCATAATCATGAGCCTTGTGTAATTCACAGAGATTTAAATTGCAGCAATATTTTTGTGAATGGCAATAGTGGCGTTCTAAAGATTGGGGATCTGGGTCTTGCCACTACACTGGGAAATGATCGTTGTGCACACACTGTCCTCGGTACTCCGGAATTCATGGCCCCAGAATTATATGAGGAGGATTATAATGAGCTTGTAGATATTTATTCTTTCGGCATGTGTTTGCTGGAGATGGTTACTTTAGAAATTCCTTATAGTGAATGCCGTAGCGTTGCTCAAATTTATAAGAAGGTGAGTTGTGATATAAGGCCTGCAGCATTGGAAAAGGTTACTGATCAAGAAATGAGACAGTTTATTGAAAAATGCTTGGCGGCAGCACCGGTCAGGCCTTCTGCTGCAGAACTTCTGATGGACCCATTTTTTAAAGGAGTACATGCATGCACCTATTAGGATAGATGGATTTCTGCCTATTTATTTTGCCAATTTACTTTTGAGATCTGCCCATTTTTTCAAGAGTCAATGCGAAGAAAAATTGTTATAGATACCTGTAACACAATCTAGAAGATAAATGATATTGTCTATGCATTATGTTTTGATATCTCTTGGATTTAGCAATTTGGAACGATAGATAAATGATTTTAGATTTGTATAGATTTATTGTAGGTTATTTGGCTCGATGTTTTTGGTATCTTTAAGATAAAATTATTTATTTTTATTTTTATTTTTATTTTTATTTTAATATGGAAAAGTATTATATCTACCATGTTTAAGTATTAAATTTATTGACATTTAATTATTTTAATTTTGATTGGTTGATAATTTAATTTATTATAAATTTGTCAATTAAAATATTGTATGTTGTGTTTAGAATATAATTTTTTAAAATATTGATATTGTATAAATTTTAGAAAATTATTGAAATCTTGTAGATTATAAGGTCAGATTCTTATATAATGAATTTAATTCAATATTATAATTATGCACTTGAAAAATGAATCCATTGTTTTGAATCAAGGAATAATCCAAACTTAAAATCAAACATGTAAGAGAGGCTAAGCTATTTCAACCACTTAATATGAAACATTTAGTAGAAACTCTAAACTATGGCTATGTCTTTGTAGGTAGCAAAAGCCTCTTAGAGATTTATGGTGGTGTAAAGTATTAGAATGAGTTAGCATGCAAAACAAAATTTGAGAAGTGAAAAACATCTCAATGGTTCCAACTGCACACTTGAACTAAGTATGTATTCAAAGTAATATTTCTGGGACATGGTTAGAATTATCATGTGCCCATTCTATCTCCACAATTATTAGAATTTCAATTGAATTTAAACTATAAGTTATTTTTAGTTAGATTTAGTTATTGATATTTGATTCTATTTTTATTACAAGTTTATGTTGATATAATCTTTCCTTTTTCATAATAACATAAGAAAATGGTACTGACTTTCAAAGTATATTTATAAATAAATATTTTACAATCAATTTCCCTTATTTGATTAATTGCTATATGCCCTGTACATATCACAAACATATATCTAACCCCACTTTTAAATCATCTTTCCCTTAATTAATTGTCATATGTCACTATACAAATCACAATCATATGCTTACACACAATTTTAAATCAATTGTCGTTCCCTTAATTAAGTGTCATATGCCCTTGTACATATTAGAACCATATACATAGCCTCACTTTTAAAGAATGGAAACATGGTTCAGTTTTCTCAAATTCATATTATAAAATTCCCATATTCAAAATGCATCTTTTGCAATGTGCTGATTTTGTCTTCCAAAATGATTAGAATTCAGTCACTTGATTCCAAATGCTTTTGTACTTTATTATATGGTAAATTTAAAAAATTATAAGTCGCTAATATTTATCCTTTTGTTTCTATGCAATAATTTGAATTCAACCAAAAGCTCTATTAGTTGTAATAGCCCCCCTTATATCACATGCATATGCATAACCAATTGCAACGTAGAGGAACATGTTAAATTTTTAAATTGATAAATTTTACATCATAAGTTACTCATATCCAATACATATTTTGCATTTTTTTTAGTGAAATAGACTCAAATTTCTATTTTATGAATGCATTTTGAAATTAAAATATACATTTTTTCCCTCCATCTGTATGCAACCCATTTGGAGCTTTAGGTATGATGTGGATGGATATTTTAAATTGTATACATTGGTTAAAAAACATCACATATGCTTTTGTACCTAATATTTGTTCATTGAAATTTTTAGATGATTTCCAATTAGATCAATAATGTTAAATTTTTTCTCTAGATTTATTGTAAAAACTTCAAATTAGTCTCATAACCTAATCTTCAAACAAAATTTAAATTATAATTTCCTTAAAGTCCTTGAATGGTACCTCTACATGCACGTGGCCCAAAAACAGTAAGAATCAGCTGAACTCTTCTTTATACCAAGCACACGAGAGAAATTCAATTTAAAGCCCCTTTACCTTTCTCGTAGCAACTTTCAATAGGTACCTTTTGACCATCGCATATAACCTGAAACTCAGACCTTGGCACTTTTCTTTACGAGCACACATTCAAACCTTTCGAGAAGGTTCAAGAATTACGTCATATGTATACGGCCCACTCTCTCTGTATTTTCATTGGCCATTCTCTTTATGCCTTCCCACGTGAGCCTAAATCTACATCATATGATGTAATTGAGATAATGATAATTCCCGTCAACTGTCAGACTCCCTTCTTGTTACTATGATCTCCATTATGTAACAAACTCTCGCAAGCATTAATTAAAACTAAGTCTTGCTTATGTTCTTCTTTAAACCCTTCTGCTTACATGATCTTAAGCATAATGGACCAACTTAGATTCTGCTATAGTCTAGCATGATCGCCACAATTCTACAGTGCATTCTAATATCCTAAACAATGTCACTTTGATTAAATTGATTTGTTGGTTATGATTCAAAGATTTTTGCCCCTATGTACTGTATCTAAATTGTGTTCTTGGTTGCTCTCCCACCTGAGCTTTAAACAATGGCTCTGCAACCTCTACGTACTATTGTGCACACACTCTAAGTGCAATCCATCCCAAGCTCAAGTGTAACACGTGTGACACATATAAACTCAAGTATAAAATATAAGGCTCTTTTATACACAATCAACAAAAGATTTCAACACATTCAATTCAAAACACTCAAACATAATGGTTTTTTCTATTGACAAACACACATATTTTGTACAAAATTACATGAGACCTCTCATTGGCTTGATTTACAATATAATTGGCCCTCTTGGCCTTATGGCCATATTTTGCATTACTTTACTGGCTCTCTCGACACTCCTCTCTCACTCAGTTCTTCTACATCATACCTTTCTTCTCATTTTACATAATTATAAGAAAGAGGATTCTGAACTGCAATTAGTTCAAAGCCACAAAATGCTCAACACACCTCTATTCTAGGATCCTCTAGATCCACCAGTCCTCAAAGAGATCTAGCTAAGTCAAAAATATCTCTAACTCACTCAACATTCTTGAGATTTCTTCGTAAAAGTAGATCTGATTACAATATTCACAATTTCTCTAGATTTCCTTAAGACATAAAACATACAAATAATTAAGCAATGACATTCAATAAGGGAACCAACTCCCTTGTTAAATGGCAGCCCCTTAAGTCTAATCAAAATTCATTTTGACTTGGAGGTGAGATGCTCATGCATCATTACTCCTAAGGTGAAAAAAATTTCATGGTCTCCTGACCATGTGCTTTCATATGATGATGAAGTCATCCAAGGTTCCAAACTTTAGTTTGTAGATGCCTAGCTACTCTGTTGCTTTTTTGATGGTATATTGTCTTTATTTTTATAGCCTTCCACACTTTATGTTGCTGCCCCATTGCTTTGTTGATGCAATGTTCTTCAATAAATTACATTTCTTGTTGTTTGCCTTCCTCTTTCTACAGTGTCCTCTCATGGATATCTTCCTCAACAACATCCACAATTCATCAATCACTTTATCAACCTTTGTCTTTGGATGAAATTCACTATTTTCATTGTCTTAAAGATGTTTCACATCCTCCTCTATCATAAGATTTATACAATACTTGTCAATCCACTCATCACATTTTGTAGCCCTCTCCTCATTTTTTTAATGCTATTACCTCTAACCTTGTTGATACAAGTTGAATATGCAGTCCTTGGATTTTTATCCTCCCCTCCAGGAAATTCAACTGCTCATACAATTCAACAAAATCACTTTGAATTGTACCTATGTCCTCCATGCAATATCTATCACTTGGATTTTCTGCCAGCCACTCCTCCAAAATCTTTTCCTCGTCTTCATCTATGTGTTCTTCCTTTGACATGAGATTTTCAATTAGTATTGAAATATCCTCAATCATGTCTTCATGAAGTAATTCTCCACCTTTTGATGTTGTCTCATCTTTTGCGCTTGTGTAATTTTCATGAGATGATGTTGCTTCATCCTCCTTTAAAACTGATCTAGGTGGCTCTAGAGAAGCTGAAAAATTGAAATCTTTTGATCTCATAAAAATCAAGACCAAATCGAACAGGTCATTGTCCTGATTCCAACGGTGGAGATGATGCCTCAATCCGACTTCATATGTGTAAGTTATGGCCAGTCAAATATATGGTCAAGCTAGACCTAATGACAGGGTTTAGTAGAGTGCCAACTAAATTTGGAGCATAGCTACCTTTAGTAGTCCAGCTAAATTTGATGACATTCCATTAAATTTGGCAACAACAAACTACATGACAAATTCAATAGACCTGCCAACATTGACCTTGCTAGATTTCAAAATAGGGGGCCGGTGGTGATTAAACTTGTGTCAGTCGGCTGGCCAACCCGCCAATGATAGCCCCAAAATACACCACCAACAATTAATGACGCCCAATACCAAATGGTCATACTTGACAAGGGACTAGTGGGAGTTGAAACCGTGCCAGTTGGCGGCTGCAAATAAATACAAACCAACATTATAACCAATGACAAAATTATGTGTAGCCATTATCACTATTCACTCCAAATGACAGACAAACAATCAACATGGTTAAAAAAAAAATTAGTTCTCCGAATTTTTTAAAATGATAGCTAGAAGTTACGGGCTTTGTTACACGATGAATCCAACCATTAACAAATGATCAACATATTGCTAGCAGACAATTTTTATATTAAGCCTAACAAGGGTTTTACATAAAAAAATGGCTACAAAACAAACAAACGACAAGACTTGACCCTGATTGGGCTGCGAGATAGCTAGGGTGCTTACCATTGGACCGTGGGCAGGAATTTGGTAAGTTCACCCACCCCTCAATGTTTAAACTTGTTTACTTGCCTAGAGCCAGAAGAGGAGGCCATGAGTGGAAACAAAGCATAGTGTGAAAAAACGAGCATTGGAACCACAGATAGGTGGAAGTCGGAGACGGCAAAAACATGATGCACCGAGTTCCAGAGCCGAACCCTGAGTAGACAAATCTTTTATATTCCTTGGAGGCCCATATTTGTAAGTGTCATAATGGGATCAAGATTATACTCATCTGAACTGATTTTTTGCAAGAATTGGGTGGTGCAGTCCGTTTTAGCATTTGAGTAGCCGATTTTCAAGCCATCGTCAGATTGGGATGTATAAAGATGCATTATCGCCATTTACTTGTTTTTCTTTTAGAAAAAGAATGGATGTATATTTGAAGGTTCTGGTGATTGTTATATGTTGTAGCAGGGCAACTAGATCTGAATTTTTATAGGAAATTCATCGCTTTAGCATTTGCATGAAAACCAAGGTGGTGGAGTGCTGAAAGAGGGTTGACACTTTATCATAAAGTAGTCATGTTTACTGCCATTGGTCTCAGAATTGTGAGACGATTTTGATGATGATGAGTATGATGAGTATGATTTGATGATGAGTAAGAGGACATGTTGCCACTTATGTGAGAATATCCATTTATGCCACTTTTGTGAGAAGTAATTTCTTTGTCTTGTTAAAGGAGAAAAATTTGTGAGTGAGAGTTCCTTATAGGAGAGCGTCTCTTTGTAAGAGAGACATCACCACTCTAGATGAGGGATTTATCCTTGTGTTGTGGAAGATCTTCCATGTACTCATTATCTTGTTGAGACTAATGAAGTGGCCTCCCGACTATTGAACTAGGGCCCGAAGATGTATTCCACACTGGACGAACTTTGTTATCACGTCTTGTCTTATGATTTCATCTTGGTTATTTGATTCCTATTTATTTTGATGGATTGGTGAAGTATTATTGTTCATGTTTCACATGCAAATATAAGTGTTTGTAAAATGTCCCACAATGAAGTATTCACATTCTTTTTCGATCAGGTGGTATCATAATGGTCTTACCATTTTTCTAGAGATTGTGAATGTCATCATGGGAAAAGGATTGAAGCGAGAAATACTTTAAGAGTTGGAAGAGATTAACCATTGCATTCATGCAAAAAATGCAAAGCTTAGTAGGCTTCTACAAGATACAGAGGAAGAAAAGTGGAAATTGGGGCTCATGTTAGAACAAACTGTGGGTGAACAAATGGGAGAATGTTCCACTACAAAAGGAAAGCTTTCCAAAGAAGATGACCAAGCATCACTGACAGTATCAAAGGTAAAAGAAACTCCTTATCAGGATTTTATTTCTATTGGAAGCATTGAGATAACTATTTCAGGCACCAACATGAGACTCCTCACAAAGATAGGGTATAAAGGAGAAGGACTTAGTAATGGCCAAGGAATTACTCAACCATTGGAGGTTGTAAGAAGGCCTCAATTCGTAGGATTGAGGTATATTGAAGGAGAGTGTTTAGAGGTAGAAGAAGCAAGAGATTCCTCAAACAAAGAATCCAAGCCATTATCAATACCATCTTAGAGAAAGGGTGGTACATTACTTTTCAAGAATGATATCTCCAACAAGAGATCCAAGAAAAGGACAAGTTCTAAAACTTCTTCTCGGAATTGCAGCAAGGAAATTCCTAAAAGGTATGATCCCCACATGTATGCTAGTGTTTCTTTTAATTATGAGAAAATAAGAAATATTAGGAAAAATTATGGCGTAGAAAACCATGTACATTTTTTGGTTTGAATAATCATGCTGCTACCAAGTGTTGGAAAAGAATGGAAACAAAGAAAAAACCAAGACTTGAAGGCCCTTCTCCACATCAAGAGAAAAGTAAGGTCAGGAAATAATGGAGGAGGAAGAACCATTGCAACCATTGTAACAAGCATGGACATAATATAGCTACATGTTGGGAGCTCCATCCAGAGTTGTGTCCCAAGAAGCTACATCCAGAGTTGGAATCCTTTTTAAATAACTTGTCCTGACCACCATTGTAAATCACATGTTGAAAATTTGTTTGTAAAAGTGATGAATGCATAACATCACTTGTACATGCAACATAGTGATACTTTGGCCTTTTACTCAGCTAGCATGGGATAATGTTTCTGTTGTAAATCAATGTAAACTTGACCATGAGTGCGTTATAAACCCTTGGCAAGTATGGGGTTTTGTTTGGGTCTTGCTTTGGTCTTGTAATTGAATATGTATTAGTAGCTACAAGTTTACATATGGATAGAAGTGTCAGTTTCAACACTTTGAGCTCTAAAGTACAAAGGTGAAGGAGAAGAAAGTGTGGCCTTTCAGAGACATTTGTTATGTAGATCAAATTACAGTCATGTTTATGCTTTTGGAGGACCAAAATATCTCAGTGGGAGGAATGATCCAGGTGGCTCTGGAGAACCTCAAAAATCGAAGTCTTTGGATCTCATCGAAACTAGGACTAGCTTGAAAATCTTGTCATCCTAATTCGAATGGAAAAGACGACACCTCAATTCGACACTATAAGTGTTGGAAATAATACTGAGAGGGGGGGTGAATCAGTATTATCAAGTCAAATTATTTTTCATTTCATACAAAGATTTTTATACGCTACTTCAGTTGGTGAAAACAACGTGTATATGCAACTCTGGTTAATGAAACATGCGTATAACTCGAAAACTTATAATTTAATTTATTCTTTAGATGTTGATCATTAATCTATGTGTCAGAACCATATAACAGTAATAAGGAACACAAAAATAGAGCCGATAGTAACACATAAGAACACAAGATATAAGGTGGAAACCCAATGTGGGTGAAAACCACCTGCTGTAATTCGTCTCTATCTTCTTTCAGTTAGAAACTTCTTTTTACAATGCACTAGTGCAGTCTTATACCAGTACGCAGGCTGCTACCTGCCGGAGGCTACTGCCTTCTCTCGTTCTCCAGCTTCTCCTGGAAGGGAGCTACAACCCCCTTAGCTTTTGTACTAGCTGATGTACTAGTACGTAGGTGCTGACCTACAGAAGGCTGCAACCTTCTCTTTCTTTCAGGGACCACATTTCATAAATTTTTAGACTGGATCCATGAACATCAATCAAACATCAATTATATTTGCATCAACCAATATTCTTGTACAAACCAATACTAAATCAAAAAATCACTTCTCTGTATGCTATACCCTGAAAACAATAACTATAACCAGACACCAGTCCTAAACCTAGAATACTGCAGAAATAAATAGAAGTAGCTAAAACATATTTCATGAGACGTGCGCTACTTCAATATGCAAAAACTTGTGTACATACGCAGCTGTATTAAGGCCAACTAGCGTATACACTGTCTTCACTTTCTTAGCCCGCGTGTATACGCACCTCTGCTATGCCGAACCTGCGTACAGATCTATAAAAGATAATTTACCCTTTCACTTAATCAGACATCAGTTATCCCCAGATTATCAGATTTATAGACCTAATCAAGCACCAATTATAACAGATCAAAATCAAACAATGATACTACTATTCAAGCCTTAAGATCTTGACCCATCAATAGAACTTATCCATCTTGTAATGCTCAGGTTCCTCCTTGATTCAGATTGACCTATACACAACAAACCAATCACCAGTATTCCAAATCTTGCTCCTCTTAAGATATTCAATTCTTGAGTCGATACACTTGCCAAATGATCTCTTTTTCTTTTTATAGTCTTAGGCCTTACTCAAACCATGGTCCAAAACCATTGAGAACCAATACTAGGGACCCAATACCTGGGTTCAACACTTTGGATGCAATACCAAGGACCAAAACCATAGGTTCAAATATGTCGGACTAAATACCGTGGACCAAACATAAGTTTTCCCACATGTATGTGCTTTTCTTTGCATGAAAGTGCGTGCATACGTATATGCGTCTTTTGATTGGTAATCCCGCGTGTATACGCGACTTTGTTAAGAGGAACCTGTGTATACCTCATTTTCTTTCATTCTGAGAGCCTAAACTGTGATATGCCCTTTGAGTGATTTGCCATCAAGGAAAACACCTATGTAAAAGTGCCAAACCTGTGTCATAATGCCAAAAATCTCCCCCTTTGGACTCGATGGCAACCCCAAGTCACTCAAAGTCATGCTCCCCCTTTGACATCAAGGGCAAAGGGTTATGCTCCCCTTGAGTACATGCTGAATTCTTTGCTCTGCTCTGTTGTCCAAGCTCCCCCTGACTATAGGAAAGGTCTGCAAGAATATGTTCTACAAGAAGATACATAACTTTATACATTATAAATGACCTTCCTACCAAAAAAAGACTGATACATCCATCCATCTCCCAACCAAGTGGTGATTGACCAATAATTTACACATGATAAAACAAGAACATTACTTCATCGATCCTAGGCATAGTGGGGAAACCAAGATAGGCCGTTACATGACCTTGATAAGAAAAGAAATACATGACATAGAGACGAAATATCTACAGCAAGACTATGATAGTCATCAGCAACTATCATCAACAACATCTTTTAATCATCATTCATACCAGCAACCATGTTCTCCCTCTGCACCTGTTCCACCTGAAATGAAAACAATTGAGAATTTGAACCAAGATCTTCTAGGATAATGCCAACAACACATTATTAGAAGAATATATGCTCCCCCTGAACCTATGCTAGATGGTCTCTGTCAGACCCATATCAGACTCTTTTCATCCTGAGCCTGGTCCACTGTTTGTCTTTAAACCAACATATACACGACTGTATCTTCATAAACCAACGTATGTACGTGGATCCTCCTCATGAAACTCGCGTACAACCACTTTTCTTTGAAACAGACAATATTCAACAGCAAGATGATGCATCAACCACCCCCAACTTCTGTTTGAGGTATTCAAATGTCTCCCTGGGCAGTGGTTTGGTGAGTATATCAACAACTTGTTCCTTAGAGGGAACATACTCCAATTTGACCTTTTGTTCAAGCCCTTGTTCCCGAAGAAAATAATACTTGATAGGTATGTGCTTAGTCTTTGAATGCATGACAGGATTCTTTGAAATACTGATTGCACTTGTATTATCACAAAAAATGGAGATAGGTGGAGTACAAGTGATTTGAAGGTCTTACAATGTTTGCATCATCCAAAGGAGTTGTGTGCAGTAAGATGCGGCAGCCACATATTCTGCTTTAGCTGTAGATAATGCAATTGAACTTTGTTTCTTGCTGAACCAAGATACTAATCTGGAACCCATAAAGAATGCACCATCACTAGTGCTTTTTCTGTCATCCACGCTACCTGCCCAATCTGCATCTGTATATGCATGAAGTGTGAGATCTGTATCTCTAGGATACCATAAGCCATAGCTTTGAGTTCGTTGAAGATATTTGAAAATTCTCTTAACTGCCTAAAGATGAGTTTCCTTTGGGTTTACCTTAAACCTTCCAACTATTCCTATTGCATGCATAATGTCTGGTCGGGTACTTGTTAGATAGAGCAGACTACTAATCATGGATCTATAGGTTGGTTGATGTACTGCTGCTGATTCATCATTTGCACTGAGGCTGCATCCTGTTATCATTGGGGTACATTCTGGTTTCGAATCCTCCATCCCATATTTCTTCAAGATCTGCTTGAGATACTTGGTTTGTGATAGAAAAATACCGTCTTTGTTTTGTTGGACTTGTAAACCAAGAAAATATGTGAGCTCACCAAGCAGGGACATTTC
>APFE031594895.1:0-35268 GCA_000404065.3 Pinus taeda | reverse complement strand
CATGTGTCTATATTAGTGCTGGCAAATTCTTCTTTTAAGGTCAGGAAATTATTAATTTGAGTGTCATTGTCAAACACTTGCCATTTCTTTACATTGTTAGGTACAGTTGGCCTGTGTTTGATCTTAGCTATAAAGTGATGATTAGGCTCAAACGGTAGCTTACAAGTGCTGGCAAATGTTGCCAAATTGTGAGCATGCAAATTGTGTTTCCTTGGAATTTTGGCAAGCTGTGTTTCTAGAAAGGTATTGAGTATTTCAATTGCTGCCCCTCTATAAGATCTTAATATGAGATCATTTATGAGGATGTTTCCTTTCATTTGTTGAATAACTAGATCAGAGTCTCCCAAAATCGATACCCTAACTACCCCTAAGCTTTTGATCAATTTGATTCCTAGCAAGAGGGCTTCATATTTAGCCATGTTATTAGTGCATCTAAAATTCAACCTGTATGGATGTCTTTCAGCATGATCATTTTCCCTATTATGTATCCAAATCCCTCCTCCCGCTCCTAGTTTATTGACTGATCCATCAAATTCCAAATACCATAGGATTTCTTGATTATAACCAGTATCACGAGTCTTAGAAATTTGCTTACTAGGGAGATTTAGATTTTTAGTTTCATGTGGTTTCCCTTGTGTCTCTGATATACCATTGTTCACAGAAATTTCTTGAGTTTGAACACTAGATTTTTCATTTACGAATATTTTATATTGTATAGCTAAAGCCTTGACATCAGTTGGGGGATAAATTTTAGAATTGTATAGGATGAAGGAGTCCATATCAGAATGCATGGAATAGATGGGAAAATTTTGGGGTTTATCCTGGCTGTTGACCACATATTTCATCAAAGTTTCTCGATACAATCTCTTTGGTTGGCCAAATACTAAAATGGTAGCATAGGACATGTCCAACTGTAAAGATCCATGGAGCTTTGCACCCCAAGATCTAGACAGTAACATGTCATATTTTGGTGGAATATCAGCTACCACTACATCCATTAAAATTGTCTTGGCAGGGTATTGAACTAATGATGCACATAAATCTTTGATCAATCCTAGACATCTAACCTGGTTTGAATCAAAAGAGAATAAGTCCTTGTATGGTCTGGTAATGTCTAGGTCCAACCTCTCCATCACAGATTTAGGCATTAAGTTATGAGAAGCACCAGAATCAAACATTGCATTGTGAAGTATTTTATCATGAATGTTCAGACTTACATAGAAAGGAGGAACCCCTCCATCTACCAACTTTCCATTTACTTCAGGGCCAAAAATTAATTCAGGTTGGTCATCAAGGGCATTTACTGCATCTCTGTTTTCTGAAATTTGAAGTGATCTGTGGATTTTTTCTCTATAGACATCATGCTTAGCTAATTCTGACAGTGGAATGGCTATCTTTAACTTGCCTATTTCAGTCTCAAGGTTGAAAGGTTTTTCAGTTTGAATTTTTTCATTCCGTGCAGCTGGGTTTTCTTTTTCTGCTACATTTACGGTGTCCATCTCTTTTAAAGGAATGTTGTTATGAGCTCAATTTGTTTCTATGTCAATTTCTAGAGGTTCTCCCACAATTTCTTTGGAAGGAATGGAAGTTGAAGATTGTTTATTTGGTTGTTGATTATTTGAAACATCTTCAACTGTTGGATTATTTGGGTTAGGAATTGCTTTAGGAGGAGTTTTTATAGGAGGGTTCTTGATTTTAGCTTTGGTAGGTTGCTTGGTTTCTTTCTATTTATTGTCATCACGGATGCTATTCTCCTGCTTCTCAGATTATATTGCTTGTGAACTTCATAGAAGGCTATATAATATCCCTCCCTAAAATCAAATGATTCACCTGATTGGATTTGGAACTGACCAAGAGTGTGAGCCTCTTGGTCTTCTTGGGTTAGGAAAATTTGTTGTTCACTATTGAGACCCATTAAGTTAATTTGAGTATCTTTAGTGGGCTCACTAGAGTTTGAAGCTTCAACATAGTTTTCTTGGAATGGAGGTATAATGCTTTGGTTAGGGCCAACCTTTGCAGTGTTAGGATTCTAGTTTTTCTTGAAGTTTGGATTTCTCCCGATATTGCTTGGTTGACTATCCTAAGGGGATTTTCTCTCAATTGTTTCTACTCTATCACCGAGCCTGTCCATTCCTTTAATGATAACATCTAATTTTTGTTCAAATGCAGAGGGTTCTTCTTTGAAAGGTGTCCTTCTTTCATCTCTAGCTCGAGCTCATTTAGAAATTAGGTTGGCCTCAACACTGGCAACTATACTCTGCATGTCTTCTAGGCTTCGAGGAGCCCTTTCCCTAAGTTGATATGCCATGTCAGAATCAAATGCATCAGGGAATTTGATCAAGGATAAATCTGGAGGAGGTCTGAAATTCTGAGGGAGCATTGTATATATTGTTAAATCTGGTGCAGTAATCTTGAACAATTTCTTGTGGACCTCTCTTTAAGTTTTCATATTCTGATAAAATGTGGAGAGGATCTTTTTTCTTTTCCCATATATTTAAGAAGGTATGATAAAGAGCCTCTGGATCATTGATAGTGTTTGCAAGGAGTGCTCTAAACTAGGTTCTAGCATCTCCAGTTAAGCTTTGGACAAAGATTTTCATTCTTACATCGTCATCATCAATCTCATAATTTTCAAAATAATCCATCATTTTCTTGGTGTGTTGTTGAGCTGTGTAAGTGATAGTACCATCAAAATAAGTGATTTTGCTTTGATAATCTTGAGGCATAGCCCCTGGATTTGCAGGTAATTGCAGGGGAGAATATCGGTTTGCCATATTTGCAGAGATAAGTGTAACAACCTGTTATGGCCAGCAACAACCCCCCCTTTTTTCATTTAAGTGTTATGCTAAATGAATGGGGACCCTTAGTTAAAATTTTAGGAAAAGCAAGAGTTTCTTTTCTCCAAAATAAGGTTACCATCGTAAGCTTAGCAAGATCTTTTGAATACTTTAAAAAAAAACCTAAGTTATGATGAGAAAAATCTCAAAAGAGGAAAGCCGCATCGCAAAATGATAGTAAAGTCCCATCATTTGGCTATCGCATCGCAATAAGAAAAAGCTAATAAGAAAAACTTCAAGATTTACCGATCTGCGATAACATCGATTGCAAGATCGCATATCACAGGGAATAGGCTAGCTAAATTTGGAGAACATAAAACTTCTGCGATCTACAACATTGTGATATTGCGATCTGCGATGATTGCGATGTCGCGATCTGCGATGCCGCGATGCAAATCGCAGAATCGCTACATCACGAATCTTTCGGGCACGTTATTCAAGAAAGGCCACCTATTATAATCTGGCTCAAGATCATGCACTTTAAATGTTAATAAAGGATTAGTTTCCAGTTATTAATGAAACATGGACGTGTGCTTTTCAAAGAATTTCTTCACGTAAGGTGGCATATTTGATGTAGCTGTGCATTTAAAACTCTCCCATCACCTTTCTTGATCAATCATTTCCATTTCACTTGTGAACTGCAGGAACGGAGAGCGGAGCACTATACAAGGCAATACGCCGGAAGAAATGGGAAAGAAAAGTAAAGCTCAAAGCTCCGAGGTGAAGGGGATGGCACCATTATACACAGACACAACGTGTAACAGAGACGCGGGGATATCAACATGGGAAGGCATGTACAGACTTCTTGAAGAAGAAAACCCCAGAATAATGAAGGTTGCCGCTAGCTCAGATTCACAGGGATCTTCTGAGGCATCCCTATAAGAATTAGCTTTCTCATTCCTACATAGGATAGCAACAAGACCCAAAATTCTCCCGTATATGGACATGATCAAGTGGATACTTGATAATACAGAAACGAATGACAGAAATTTCAAGATCCAAGGACAAGGGCTCATCAGATCGTTCGCTGTACAAGATTTAAAACTCATGTACCATCTTCCTGAGCTGCAGGCAACTTACAACACGCAATTCATTGAGAAATTCGTGGTAGAAAACCCGGACCTATCGGAGACCACCAAGGATTGGTCCAGAAAAGATGAACCTCTCAAGAAAGACAAGAGCGGTATGTACAGCACTAGTTCCCTCACCTTCCCATATTGTTTTGCTGCAGCCATGCTTTGTAGATTGTTTGGGAAGCCAGATATCAATAAGTTTTCATCTGAATGGTTGCCATTAATAGATGCTGCTACAAATGCCATAATTATAGATTGGGCCAAGGTCTTTTCTGATAACCTGGTCATGACTATTCTCAATTACCGGTCTAAAAGATCCATGTCTCAAAGGATCTATCCCCCATTTTTTCTATCCGCATATGTTATGGACTCTATCTATTATGTGTCTAAATTTCCTATTTTGGGTTGGAAATGGACGACTCAGGACCCATTACCCATTCATGTCTATCATAAGATATTATGGGACTCCCAGTTCTTTCCACATTTTTACCAAATTTGTCACGGGCTTATCCTACCCTTGTATAGAATGATATATGATAAAGACCCCCCAAGGTGCTCACCCGAGGCACAGATAGATATCATCCCCATCGCAAGATGGTTCGGGGAGGAATTCTTCACTTATATTAGAGTTTTTGGAAGCACTGCCCCCCCTCATGTTCTACCTTTATACATCCCCGATAAACTTCTGGCTCTAGAGATTGCTTATCAAACATGTTCAGAAGGCGGCCTAACAAAATATTTAAATGATAAGAAGAAGGCCATATGGCCACAGTTTCCTATGGCTTGTGGGGCCTTTTCACTGTTCGATGTAGGTCATGCCTTTGTAGAGATACAGAATATAACATGTCTCCAGTTATTTAAAATCCCGGCAAGACCATTTGACCTAAATGAAATTGCTCAGAATTTCACAACTATGATCAAGGTGAAGGTATTCTTTGGCAAAAAGGATGGAGATGAAGGAAAAAAGGCAGGCACACCCAGGATAAATGAGAATCATAAAGCGTTGCTCTTTAGTAAGTGGGATGATCAAATCAAAGAAGCAGAAAAGGCGGCAGGTGCAACAGCTACAACAACAAGCATTCTCATCGACTGTTTAAATGAGAATTTTCACAGAGCTAATGTAATCGCAGAAACTATTCTGAGGTATTTGCCAAACAAATCAAAATTAGAGGAGGATTGGAAGCAGAAATCATGGGAAAAGGAAAAGGAAATCCAAGTACTAAAGGGATTAAATTGGGAATGTTACTAGACATATTTGGTTAAACCGCATAGTCAGTGGATGACCGTGAAATGTATCACAAATACGACTGAAAAGGTGGTGCCGGCACTCGTTGATTCCGTTTTCTCAGCACAGCTCAAAGCAGAAGTTAGCCGACCAACTCTCCTCAAATGAATGTTGAACACATGCAGCTTTATGGACCAGATACAGAAATAGCTTAATTTAGACTCTTATTTTTTGCTTAAAAACTAGATTAAAAAAAGAGTGGTCATTTGAAAACCGCATCCTGATTTTTTGTAAATAACTTATTATCATATTTAGTTAGTATTATTTAAACCCTTCTCATGCATTTAGAGAAAGGTCCAGAAATTTTTCAAAAACTTATCCTCATAACATGCACTTTTGCACCCTTAGAGGAGGTTTTTATGAATGGAAGGATCGAGATTTATTGATGTTTTCATTTGATATCTGCTACTGATGTTGCACTTATGTACTCTTAGTAGATATTAGAACAAGGAAAGATAAATCATTGTTGCTTGAAGCTTATGAGTAGGACCAGTCATAAATGGTACTTTTATCTCTTGATCATTTATGCCTATATTCTTAAAGCAATATACCGTTTTTATTTGTTTATATGTTATTACATGAATGCTTGTGTTACCATTTGGCACTTTTGTACTGTGGAGCCATTTGTTTATGTTTAATGTGTGAATAACTTATTATGCGATATGTTGTTCACAACTGTTTTGCCTAACTTTTTATGCAAAGTGATTCATCTTAACTGATTTATATTCTTATAATTTCTGAATGATCTTTATTACTGGCTATTATTTGAAATCTCTTTAGATTGCATAATAGAATAATTACATCCCGGGTTAGCATAGATTAGATGTGCTGTTTTCATTAGGTTACAATAGCATAGAGTTAGATTAAAGTAGCTCATATACGAACTTTAGATCATCAACATCCAACTCTGCACACACACACCCTTAGATTGGGAAACTGGTCCCATTATCCCCAGTCGGACTCACTATACCAAACGGATAAGGAGTTGTTAACCAAGGTCCGGACTGGGTGAGTATCCCCTTGTTGTCGACCCAATTTTCGAGGCTTCAACACAGTCAGAAGAGCAGGGATACCAGTTGAAATATGTGTTGTGAATGGGGGAGTGGTAAAGATGGTTTGAAGTGTTGACGGTAAACTAGGAGAAGCAGCAGTAATGGCAGAAAGGACCGGTGCTTTTCGAGGAGTAAGCTCAGATTGGATAAGGTTCTGTTAGCTTCTGAGGTTCTTGGGAATCAAATTAGGATTTTGAAACACAGGTGGGGGATTTGGATCTGGATTTGATCTAGTGTAATGGATCTTCTTCTTTGGAGCCAGCTTCTGAATATATTTTTTGGCTTTTCTTGAAATATTTGAAGGCTACAACTTTTGACAATATCTTTCTAAGAAGTTTTTAAATATGGGAGTTTTGAATTTTCCTTAAGATCTTTTGAAATAAGGAACTGATCAAGTATTTTAGACAACTGTTCAAAGCCTAAAACTAGACTGGAGATAAACTAAAGCAACTTTTATTTACTCCTGCAATTGCATAGCAAAAACAGTTTTAAAAGGCTACCTGGCTAACTTCAGGCTCCATCTGTAGATTCAAAAAATAAACAACAATAACACACAATTATTCAAATTCCCAACAGAGTCACCAATGATGTTATCACTCAGGTTGTTCCCAAAAGATGTAAGAAAGGGAATACGACCAAGGTAACCACAAACCAGTCTTTTAGACACATATTCTAGCCAATCTGTATCCAGAGAGGGCTCTCTCTTTATGATTCAACTTTGTTTTGAAATGTGTTAGGCTAGTTATGAAGTACAAGGGGTTTTGTTTTGTGTTTGGTTGGGGCAATGGAGATTCAATAGAATAGTGAGGTAAAACTGAAAAGTTTCAGTCCGTTGGGCATGATGGAGTCAAAGGAAGATAACTTCCTGGATTTAGTTTCTAACTGAGGAGGTATCACAGAGCAAGGTACTCAAATATGGAACAATTTATAGGCTAGAATCAGATGGAATGGAGTCAATGGGTGAAGGGCAATTAAGAATCCTTCATCATGTTGATAGAGGGAAAATGGATGATTACCGCTAAGGAGAAATTAAGAATTTCTCAGCTAATATTCAATATGAAAGAACCAGGGGAAACAGGAGCAATTAAGAATTCACTGTTTATGATAATTCTGAAGAAAACATTAATAATAACAAAGACTGAACACCGAGCGCAAATAAGCAAATTCTAGGTTATTCCTTTTCTCTATTATTTAGATGATGAAACATATATGATATAGTAAACATAGAAATTGTAAAACACAAGTTAGAAGGACTTATTGACCCATAAGATGATTCAAGAATTCTGTAACATGGTCCTCAGCATCAAATTCCTCATTTAGCAAGCTAGACAAACTAGTTCTAATAGATTTTTATTCCAGAAAACTTCAGTATTACAGTCAAAAGCTATGAACACCTAATAACCAACAACCAACCCCAAATACTTCATCTTGGGGGGGTTATTTATACAAAAATGTCAAGATATCAAACAAAATATCTGATAGAAATAATATTTGCTGATAATCAATGCTTCTTTTACATATATAGGGATAGACAGTCTCGAAAACAGGGAGATAATAAATAGAAGCAATAAATTCATGCTGCACTAGTTGATCCATCTTTATGAGATGTACTGGAGGTAGGTGCTGCAAGTCGGTTCCCAGTTGTCTTCTACTGATCCTCTGTGCTGGTTATTCTACTTTGGTTGGATCTTCTTTAACTCTAATGTGAAGCACTTTGACCCGTATGAGTGTGATTTATTTCTGTTCTCCATATTATAGTAGATGGTCCAAAATTTTGAATTGACCAAAGATGAGTTTATAAGATCTCTAACATGCTTTTCCACCACTCTGGTCCTAGTAATTTATGTCTTTGCAGCTTCCTTAAAGTCTCGTCAGTCTCTATGTACCTGAAGAAATTAAGTGGGATGGTGAACAGATGTTTTACCTCATGCTCTATGTAGAACAAATTTTCCAGGCTGTCATAAAGGGACTCGCAACATGGAAGTGCTTTTTCTCTTGAAGTACTTGCTAATGTATTAGCTTGATTGACAACATATGTGTTTAATTTATGTACATAGTCCTTGTGCCTCATCAAACAATCATTGCTTCCCAAAAGACTTGGCAAACCTTTTCGATGTAGGAGTGTAAATTTTTCTGTCAAAGAATCAACCTCTACCTGCATGTCCTCGTATCTTCTGTCCAAGCTTTGCATTAGAGTTCTCATGGTTAGAAGTCTTTTGATGTCTAGAATGGTACCTGTTCTATCTCTAATATCTAGTGCTTCTAGTTCTTCACTGGTCTTGGTATTCAAGAAATGTATTAGCCTGTTGGCTTGCTCAGGCATCTGTCCCAATAAGGTTCTTGTTTTCTGAATTTCCACTTGGGCCACTCTTATCAAAGCAGTCTATTCATGAATGGTTTGAATAGACCTCCACATATCACTAAGGGATTGAATGATGTTGGTCCACAAAATTCCTCTGATTTCTGCCAGAGGCTTATCCAGAGAGAGATCCTTCTCTAAGGCTCTTACCTTGTTCTCCAATGCTTTGATCTCCCTTGTTTTCTCTACCACGTTCATCTTGGATTTATCATAGCTCTGTTCAACCTTTGCCAATTTTTCTTTGACTTGCTTCAGCTCTAATACTTGGAGTTTCAACTCCTCCATGGCTTTTATTAATTGATCTGTAGTCATAGCTGTACTGCGGCCTAGTACTGTTGTTGTTGCTGAGGTACCTGTGATGGTTTATGTTGTTGATGCCGGGACAGTGGGAGGCACTGCTGTTATAATTGTAGGAGGGGCAGTTGTGACTGTTGGAGCTACTTGAGGTGGCTGGGAAGTCGACTCTTCCTGTTTTTCTTGTAATGATTTCTCCAATGCCTGCTCTTTCTCACTCAATCTCTCATTTAGTCTCAATAGCAGGTCCATCATGTCCTCTTTGGACTTTTGTTGTACAACATGTGCTGTCTGTGGATGCATGGTGGAAGGGAGTTTGAGCTGCTTCCTTAGGGCAGCAATATCTTCCTCTTTCTTCTTCATCAATGCCTTTAGCATCCTTGGTATCATATCCCAGCTCAATGATAATCTCCTCCAAGGCTTTTATCATGTTTTCCTTAGCAAGGGAAGAGGCCTTTTCCAAATCTAGCTAAGTAGAGGTGTTTTCCAAGGAGTTTTGCAATTTATGAGCTAACATAGCTTTATTAGCTAGTGTGGAGTAGACCATTTCTCCAGTCTATTTGTGCACCTCAATCTGGTCCATAGGATGGATATCCTTGGCCAAGACCTCCAGATTTGTCCTGATGTAGTCAGTTGCTGATTGTGGTTGCTGCACCTTGGGCTTGAAATAGTTCATGATCATTTTTCTCTCTTTTATGTCATAGGTAGACATCAAACTTTGTTGGCTTGTGGGGGCCATCTTAAGATATTGATTATAAATTTATAGCCTTAGTGGGTTTTTTCTTACCTTATCTCAGTGAATGTCCTCTTGATATCCGAGGCCTGGTTGCCTTGCAGCCTAGTGGAGGAAACTTCCACACTTTGATGCCTTTCTAGCTTCTACCTATGTGAGCTAGTTGATGTCTCTATCACTGGGGAGGACTGTTGGCTGGTTGTCCTCTCACCTCTTAGACTTTATATTGTTTCTTCAATGTTTTCCTCTTCAGACAGAGGATTTAGTATTTTCCTTTATGCACTTTGCTGTTCTCCAGGTCCACTAATGGGTGTGGCCTCTTCTCTATCTCTTTTCTTGCCTTTTTCCTCATTTAGAGGAGTCTGTAGTGTAGGAATATCTGTTGCTTTGGTTTGACTGGAGGTATTTGCTCCTATTGATCTGTCATAGCTTGTTGCTATGTGTTTGCCACTTCTTTGCCTTTAGAGATCCCTGTACCTGATGTGTTGGTCTCCTATATTGGCTGTTGAGAAGTTCCAGCAAAGGATGTCCCAATTCCTGCCTGTTGAGGTAGGTTGAAAGATACCTATCCAAAAGAGTCCAGGTCAAGGGTCTTTTCTAGATCTTTCATAGCGTGTTCCATCACTTCTTGCTGTATAAGTTCTTCTATTAATGTGCCCTCTACCCAATCATCTTGATTAGAAAATTGTTCAATTTCAGGTATTCTATGGTGTACATAAACTGATAGTCTGTTTCTTACCTTTTTGTCACTTTTAAAGCTATTTGGGTCATAAGGCACCTACCAAAAGCTTTTCTTCAAATTAAGTTGTTCCCCTAATATCTTATCAACATATTCCAATGCCTCCCTTTTATTGATGACAAAAGGGCCTAACTGTTTTTTTAGTCTCAGCTGAGCCTTTTTCTTTGCATTATAAAAGTGGGTTAAATTGGCATTGATAAGCTGCTTGAAATACTCTAGTGCAAATAGTCTCATAGGCACATACCTGGGCAGCTTGTAAGGGCACAATTCACAGCCATATATTCTAATTACTGTATGGTTTTGGTAGAGGTACCAATCACCTATCATGTACTGTTTAGAAAGTTGTAAAATCTTCTTTATATCACTTGAGAGTCTAGCAGGAGGACCTCCTATCAATAGAGTGGTGACTGGATATACAAACAGGTCAATGAATTCACAATAGCTATAAGGAGATTCATGGACATTGTGGAAGGCTGAGGTCCAAAAGATCACAGACCTCCTCTCTCCTTTGGAATCCAATTTTCTGATAGGAATGAAAAACTATCTGTCTAATAATATAACAGAAGGTGGTATATGAATGAGGTGTACTTGAAGACTTCTTCTCTATCCATATTTATGAATTGATCATTGATTTTATTGGCAATGAAAGAGGCATAATCATACTTGATAGCAGGGGGTTGTCCTGGAGTAGACATGGACAACAAAACTAACGTGGTCTCATCAACATATTCACTGGTTTTAAATCCCAAGATGAAGGATATCAGATCAATTATCAGTGTTTCTATTTCATTGAACTAGACATTCAAATATGGAGGTGGGCCTCAGTGCAGGCAGTCTGGTCTCATGAACATTTGGGCAATATGGGTTATCTCTGATTGGGGCAATTGAGAGCCTTTCTCAAGCAAAAATCCCATGGAAAGAGGAGCCAAAGGCTGAGTGAGTTTGAACTGTAACATCTCATTGATGGATTCAGTAGTTATGTAAAAGAGGACAGTTTGGTATGGGGTCATAACTGCTTTGGTGACAGGGTCATAGTTGGCACAACAATGGTGGATAATATCTGGAAAGTCATTGACTCTGGGAAGGTAATACCTAGGAAGATTGGATTCCCATATTCCATAGATGTCAAAGTTACTGAGATGACTGTTCCTAACTCTGCAAAATGCCTGGAGGTGGTTCATGAGGACAGATAAGTCCTTGATTTGAAAATATCTGTGAGCCAAGGGCAACCAACCCTGGTCTTTGTGAGGTGCATTGAGGGGCACAACATTGAGGGCCACGGGAGCTTCCATTTCTTGGTTTTTTTATTTTATAAACAGGAATTTTGGGCTTCAAGGGGGGAGATGGGAGAAACAACAGTCCTGGGTATATTTGTATGAAATTGGCAGGCTGAATTTGTCTTGAATTTTGCTCCTTTGGCAAAATTTACAGAGTAAAACTGAAATTTACAGGGTTCAGGGAAAGAATTGAGGTAAATACCTGACTTTAAAGGTGAACTGTGTACTTTGCAGGTTGCAAGACGAACTGGAGAGCAGGACATTTGAACTTTGTTGGGCGGGTGATGGACTGTAAGCTTTGAACAACAAACAGGACGTAATTTGCATGCAAATAGCTCTGCAGCAATAGTGGGTGAAAATGACAGTTTTCATGATATTTAACAAAATTTTGGCTTTTCGCGGGGCTTTTTGGCACTTTTGGTCGAATGACTCATCATGATGGGACATTTTGTCACGTAGTGGAGGGTACGAAAGGGTGACTCGGCAGTGACATGGTGGTGATGTCAGCGGGCGGGGTTAGTGGGAGGGCGGTAAGCGGGTTTAGCCCGCACTGCTTGTGGGGTCTGGCAGTATCGGGTGGGGAGGCAGCAAGCAGTGCGGGGGAGTGACACGTGCCCCAGTATGGCAACAATACCGCCGATCTCCTGGGCTTTAAAGTGTAGCAGTGGAGGGGGTGGCGATATGATTATGGGTCATTGGATGAGCGGGCCCAGATCTAACAGTTGGCACTCAACGGAGATGGGGGGAAGTTTAATGCGCGGGGCCCATATATTAAATCACATGTTTTTTAATGGTTTCAGGGTTAATTTCATCGGTCGGGTTGCGGGTTTGGTTATTTGATTAACCAAAGGTTAATAAATCCCAATGTTATGCGTGGAGGGTTGTTAATGTGTTCTAGATGAACCATTAATTCCCAATTTTAAACAATGATATGGTTTATATTTAAACCGAGGCAGGGAAAAACAAAATTTGGGGTTTTTATTATATACATAATATGGGAAGGGGAACAAATATAGGGAATTTCTAAGTAATGTTAAGGGTTAATATGAGAGATATGTTAAAAAAGAGCGCTAAGTTATAGAGTTTAAAACTTAGGCTTAAGGAGAAAAGTTTTACACAAGAAATGTGGCCTTCTCCCTAAGTAAAAATGGGGTTTTACTTAGGTATCTGATGAAAAAAGGAAATGGATGACTTTCAAGGATACTAAGTATATCTTAATACGTTGGAGGAAAATTAGTAAGTGATTGGGGGAAGTGTGAAGGGAATTTAGTCATGCCTCACTTGAGTTGCTTCAGAAAATGTAAAACTGCCATAGCACCTATGATAGAACTAAGATTTATCATTCTGAGAGACAAAATTAACCACAACTCTCTTTCTGTAACATCAAAACTGCCAACCCAACCTACTATACCTAACATTTTTTCTTCTGTTTCTATGGGTGCACTTGAACTAGCATACCCTTTCAATTATCTTTCCTTTTCTTTATATGCCAAGCCTATCTGAACCTATCCTTATAACATCCAAGGGCTCAACTTTAACTGTTGATCTCCTTTTCTTCTCTACCTATCTACTTACCTGCCAAGATTGAACATATTGGACAGGTATTATTTCCCTATCTCTAAGACAAGTGAATCAAACATGAACTGGTCAAGATTGAATTGTTTGGCCATTCATCAATTTGTGGCATAAAGTCTAGAAACTGCACACAATGCTTTATTCACAAAGATGGAATAGTAGTGGCCATTTGGACTTGCACACTTTCCTGGTCTTTTGTTTTGGGCTTCATTTCTTTCATTTTTGTTTTGACCATTTCATTCTTTTTACCCTTTGATTTTTTTTTAGGGCATACCCTCTTTTAATTTTTTAATTTTTTTATCTTTTCAAAATATGGAAAACCTTTGCAGCAGGGAAAGGATGAACATATTAGGGTTTTTATCAGTCAATCATGAAATATGACACCTACTGGTATAGGAGCATAGCACTGGCTCCACTTGGGGATGGCTTTTCTTGGTGAAAAGTCAAGAACATCAGGTCAGATGGCCTTATGTACAACTCTTGCTGCATTCTGAAATTTTCCTTTGCTGTAAGTGAACAAACTGTATAGGGGACCATGCAAAACAGACACATATCTCATGAGATGATCCAAACAATTACACTTGTGTTTTGGATAATTTATCTGAATATTTTTTCTCATACTTTCAGCTCCCAAGTCTTCTACAATTTCTGGTAAACTAAAGAAAGGTAACACAAAAAGGTGGTAAAGTTCCTTGACTGCTCCTCAAAATGTTCTACACATTCCTTCCCATTCTTATTGCTGTAATAAACTGCAGAAACTAAACATCCTTATGTACAAGCTAGAGTCCTGATATATCAACAAACTAGATCAAAATAATGTTTTAGCATCCGACCATTAACTGGTCCATCTTCTGCTTCTGTACCATCTAGGATTTTCAAAAAGTACGTATTGTTTCCTTGTACAACCTGGATAGTAAAAGGTCACTTCCATAGGAGGTCAAACTTCCCATGTCTTCCTTTATCTTCTCTTCTAGAGTCCCATTTCAGAACTTTGTCTCCTATGAAAAAATCCTTTGCCTCAGTCCTCTTATGAAATATCTTCTTGGGTTTTTCTTGTAGTACTTGAGATCTTTGATATACCTCTTCTTTGGTCTGCTGCAAATGTATAGTCTGATTTATTCTTCTCTAAATGTCATTGGGTTCTGCCTGCAATTCTTGTAGCAATTTCATCACAGGGACTCCTAAAGAAGAAGGGAATACAACCTCCATGCCATAAACCAATTCATAGAGGCTAGTTGCAATGGATCTCTTTGTAATCAATCTGTCTGCCCATAGTGCATTGGTAAGCTTCTTATGCCTATTGTTTTTATTCTCTTCCAACATTTTCCTAATAATATTGATCAAGATTTTATTGGATGACTCAACTAGACCATTACCTTGAGGGTAATAGGCTGTGGAGTGGCCTAAGGTAATGTGGTACTTGTGATAGAAATTGATCATTCTTTTGGATTTGAAAGTAGTAGCATTGTCAGTTATAGTCTTTTCAGGAAAGCCAAATCTAGACAGGATGTTGGCTTCTAAGAATTGCATGATCACTGAATCATTAGCTTGTCTACAATTGATGGCCTCTATCCACTTGGTGAAATAGTCTGTGGTAGTCAGGATCCATTTATGTTTTACAGATGAGGGTAGATGAATTTCCCCAATGAAGTCTAAACCTCATTGTTGAAATGGTCTTTCAGTGGAAATTGGTTTAAGAGGTAGGGGCAGAAGTTTCCTCTTGCGTTCAAAGATTTGACATTTATGGCAAGCAGTGACAAACTTTTTGACATCAGCAAACAAGGTGGGCCAGTAAAATCTAGTCCTTAGGATTTTATCAATAGTTGATTTCCAGTACAAATGTCCACCATAGTCCCCTGCATGAAATTCTTTGAGTACCTTGTTAGTTTCATATTTTATTAGATATAGAACACCTTCATGATTTTTCCAAAAGAGAGCACCATCTGAAATACAAAAATTTAAAGATTTCATTTTTACAAACTTTTTTTGTGTTCTGGATAACCCTAGAGGAGCCTGCAGGTTTAATAATACATAACATATATCAGAATACCAAGGTGATTCTAGGAAGGCTTGATTGATCAGTGGAGTCACCATCTCCTATTCATTATCCAGTTCATTAATATCTAGGGCTTGTCAATTGGTTTCAGTCATGAGTTTAGCCAATCCCTATCCTTTTATAAGCTTTGTAGGTTTTATTTCAATGTCATACTCTAATATAGTAGCAATCCATTTACCTCTTTTTGCCTTCAATCCCCTCTTGGGTTAGGATATCTTTGACAACAATGCTTGGTACATAAGCTATTATCTGAGAGTATAATATTTAAACTTTGAAATCTTTGATGGCTTTGACAAGTGCATAAGCTTGTTTTTCCATGATTGGGTATTCTAGAGGAGCATCTCCCAGTGCTTTGCTAAAGAAGGCTATGGGTTTTTCACATCCTTGATCATATTTCTGTAGCGAAACAACAACAATAATGTGTTCTAACGCAAATGAAAATATTATGAAGTCTCTGTCAATTTTTGGGCTTGTAAGGACTGGTGTTTTGGTTAAAGCTATATTGATTTCTTCAAATGCTTGTTTGGTTTCTAATGTCCATTTGACCTTGGAATCTTTTTTTAGCATGTTATTCAACAATCTGATTAATTCAGCCAAGTTGGGTATGAATATTCTTAAAAAATTAATTTTCCCTACGAAATCTTGGAGTTCTTTGACATTTTTGGGATGTGGTATCTGTAAAATGGCTCCTATTTGGTCAGGATCAGTTTTAATGCCATCTTTTGAGATTATGTGACCTAACAATTTGCCCTCTTCTAGGCCAAATAATGACTTCTTTGGATTTAGTGATATACCATAATTTCTGCAGGTTAAAAACACTTGTCTAAGATGATCTAGGCACTGTTGATCTAATTTGGAAAATACAGTGAGATCATCTAGGTATATGACCAGGAAATCATGAATTTCTTTAGCAAAAGCTATGTCCATTGCATGTTCGAAGATCGCTCCTGCATTCTTGAGTCCAAATGGCATTTTCACATATTTGAAAGTTCCCCATGGAGTTGTAAAAGCAGTCCTTTCCTGATCATCAGGGTGAACTAGAATCTGGTTGAAGCCTGAAAACCCATCTAGCAGTGAAATTCTAGAGGCACCTACTACCCTTTGTAGAATGTGGTCCATCTTAGGTAAGGGGTAGTGGTCTTTCAAAGAAACCTTATTTAGATTCCTTAAATCCACACACAGTCTGATTTCTCCTATTTTCTTCCTAGTGGGCACTAAATTAGAAACCCATTCTAAAATCTAATAGGTGCAATTATCCCAGCTTCATACATTCTTTTGACTTCTTTTTCAATTAAAGGGAGTAGTACAGGATTGACCCTTCTGAGTTTTTTCTTGAATGGTTTTTGATTTTCTTTGAGGGGTATTATATGTTGAATCATAGAAGTGTCATAAGATTTGAAGTCTTCATAGCTCCATGCAAAAAACATCCTGAAATTCTTTGAAGAGTTCAACATATTTAAGCTTTTGGTGAGGAGGCAAAGTTTGGACAATTTTATCATTTTAGGATTTTGTTCAGTTCCTATGTTATAGTCTTCAATGTCTGCATTTAGAGGCTACATTTTGGGTTTCCTTGAAATATCATTAGAATCAAAAATGTCTTCCACAGGAGTTAATCCTGTGGGTAAATAATTGTCCTTTAAATCAATAACTTCAGATTCTCCTCCAATAGTTTCATCAACGTCTATCCTGGCTGTTGACCACATATTTCATCAATGTTTCTTGATACAATCTCTTTGGTTGGCCAAATACTAAAATGGTAGCATAGGACATGTCCAACTGTAAAGATCCATGGAGCTTTGCACCCCAAGATCTAGACAGCAACATGTCATATTTTGGTGGAATATCAGCTACCACTACATCCATTAAAATTGTCTTGGCAGGGTATTGAACTAATGATGCACATAAAGCTTTGATCAATCCTAGACATCTAACCTGGTTTGAATCAAAAGAGAATAAGTCCTTGTATGGTCTGGTAATGTCTAGGTCCAACTTCTCCATCATAGATTTAGGCATTAAGTTATGAGAAGCACCAGAATCAAACATTGCATTATGAAGTATTTTATCATGAATGTTCAGACTTACATAGAAAGGAGGAACCCCTCCATCTACCGACTTTCCATTTACTTCAGGGCCAAAAATTAATTCAGGTTGGTAATCAAGGACATTTACTGCATCTCTGTTTTCTGAAATTTGAAGTGATCTCTGGATTTGTTCTCTATAGACATCATGCTTAGCTAATTCTGACAGTGGAATGGCTATCTTTAACTTGTCTATTTCAGTCTCAAGGTTGAAAGGTTTTTCAGTTTGAATTTTTTCATTCCGTGCAGCTGGGTTTTCTTTTTCTGCTACATTTACGGTGTCCATCTCTTTTACAGGAATGTTGTTATGAGCTCAAGTTGTTTCTATGTCAATTTCTGGAGGTTCTCCCACAATTTCTTTGGAAGGAATGGAAGTTGAAGATTGTTTATTTGGTTGTTGATTATTTGAAACATCTTCAACTGTTGGATTGTTTGGGTTAGGAATTGCTTTAGGAGGAGTTTGTATAGGAGGGTTCTTGATTTTAGCTTTGGTAGGTTGCTTGGTTTCTTTCTATTTATTGTCATCACGGACGCTATTCTCCTGCTTCTCAGATTATATTGCTTGTGAGCTTCATAGAAGGCTATATAATATCCCTCCCTAAAATCAAATGATTCACCTGATTGGATTTGGAATTGACCAAGAGTGTGAGCCTCTTGGTCTTCTTGGGTTAGGAAAATTTGTTGTTCACTATTGAGACCCATTAAGTTAATTTGAGTATCTTTAGTGGGCTCACTAGAATTTGAAGCTTCAACATAGTTTTCTTGGAATGGAGGTCTAATGCTTTGGTTAGGGCCAACCTTTGCAGTGTTAGGATTCTAGTTTTTCCTGAAGTTTGGATTTCTCCTGATATTGCTTGGTTGAATAACCTAAGGGGATTTTCTCTCAATTTTTTCTACTCTATCACCGAGCCTGTCCATTCCTTTAATGATAACATCTAATTTTTTTTCAAATGCAGAGGGTTCTTCTTTGAATGGTGTCCTTCTTTCATCTCTAGCTCAAGCTCATTTAGAAATTAGGTTGGCCTCAACACTGGCAGCTATACTCTGCATGTCTTGTAGGCTTCGAGGAGCCCTTTCCCTAAGTTGATATGCCATGTCAGAATCAAATGCATTAGGGAATTTGATCAAGTCTAAATCTGGAGGAGGTCTGAGATTCTGAGGGATAGCATTGTATATATTGTTAAATCTGGTGCAGTAATCTTGAACAATTTCTTGTGGACCTCTCTTTAAGTTTTCATATTCTGATAAAATGTGGAGAGGATCTTTTTTCTTTTCCCATATATTTAAGAAGGTATGATAAAGAGCCTCTGGATCATTGATAGTGTTTTCAAGGAGTGCTCTAAACCAGGTTCTAGCATCTCCAGTTAAGCTTTGGACAAAGACTTTCATTCTTGCATCGTCATCATCAATCTCATAATTTTCAAAATAATCCATCATTTTCTTGGTGTGTTGTTGAGCTGTGTAAGTGCTAGTACCATCAAAATAAGTGATTTTTCTTTGATAATCTTGAGGCATAGCCCCTGGATTTGCAGGTAATTGCAGGGGAGCATATCGGTTTTGCCATATTTGCAGAGATAAGTGTAACAACCTATTGTGGCCAGCAACAACCCCCCCCCTCCCCCCCCCTTTCTTCATTTAAGTGTTATCCAAAATACTAAATGAATGGGGACCCTTAGTTTAAATTTTAGGAAAAGCAAGAGTTTCTTTTCTCCAAAATAAGGTCACCATCGTAAGCTTAGCAATATCTTTTGAATACTTAAAAAAAAAACCTAAGTTATGATGAGAAAAATCTCAAAAGAGGAAAGCCGCATCGCAAAATGATAGTAAAGTCCCATCATTTGGCTATCGCATCGCAATAAGAAAAAGCTAATAAGAAAAACTTCAAGATTTACCGATCTGCGATAACACCGATCGCAAGATCGCATATCGCAGGGAATAGGCTAGAGAAATTGGAGAAGATAAAACTTCTGCGATCTGCGATGCCACGATGCAAATCACAGAATCACTCCATCGCGAATCTTTTGGGCATGTTATTCAAGAAAGTCCACCTATTATAATATGGCTCAAGATCATGCACTTTAAATGTTAATAAAGGATTAGTTTCCAGTTATTAATGAAACATGGACGTGTGTTTTTCAAAGAATTTATTCACGTGAGGTGGCATATTTGATGTAGCTGTGCATTTAAAACTCTCCCATCACCTTTCTTAATCAATCATTTCCATTTCACTTGTGAACTGCGGGAACAGAGAGCGGAGCACTATACAAGGCAATACGTCGGAAGAAATGGGAAAGAAAAGTAAAGCTCATAGCTCTGAGGTGAAGGGGATGGCACCATTATACACAGACACAACGTGTAACAGAGACGCAGGGATATCAACATGGGAAGGCATGTACAAACTTCTTGAAGAAGAAAACCCTAGAATAATGAAGGTTGCCGCTAGCTCAAACTCACAGGGATCTTCCGAGGAGTTTTTCTTGGTTAAAATCAACTTATTTCACTATAATTTGTCTTCCTAAGAGTTTACATGATGGAATTAATTTTCATAGTGATGGTAGATATCAGTTTCATGTAAATTTCATTGTAATCAATGCTTGTTAAGTCAACTAAGTCAGTTAAGTCTAAACAAGGAGGTGGTTCCTATCCTCACTAGTTTTTGGTATGGTTAGATATATTCATGTAATTAGTTCCTATGGTGATGGATTTGACCCCTGAGAGAGGGAATGTAGTTTTTCATCTATATGTAACCTAATCTAAGTCAAATCAAGGGTTGGATTCCAGAAGCTCATCTCTTGGACTAGTGTACTAGACATTTTTGCAGAAATATATGCAGTTGCAACTATTATCATGGGATTCTTGTGATGTGATTTGTGGCACTATGTTTCTTTAGATTTCCTTATGAATTTGATGATTAAGTATTTATAACATTCATCTATACTATTTTGGTGATTATCTCTTAAGTTTAAAAGAAAATTTCATTATCAATATGCTTTGTTTTGTTTGAGGTTTTCACATAAGTGTTTGCTCTTTTAAGAAAATGAATTCATACTTATATGATAATTTTTCTTCTTCTTTTTCCCTCACCATAGTACAATGAAAATTTTACTTTATGCCACCGATTGTATCCACCTTTCCCCATCTTATCTCTGTAACTGATCATTTGGTATACTTGACCTAGTTCTTAGACCTAGTGTTTCTCTCCAACAAACCCTAAATCAAATCCTAGTGTGATACATATGTAGCCTAAGATCTACATACTCTCCAGTCACTTCCATTGATTGTGAGATTGTTCTTGAGAGATACCTCTATGATTTGATAGGGCTAGCTACCAAGTCCAAAGTTGGTTTGAGGTTACGTCCTTGGGTTCCTTTCTCAGCCTCGGGACACTAAGGAATGTTAACACCTTGATTGATACCTAGTACAAGATAGCTGAAACCCAATTTGAATTTGATCTCTATGGGCTCCATAATTGGGAAAATAAAAAATATATAGACTAGAGTGATGATTTAAGTATCTAGGAATCATTTCTCCCCCAATTTACCTTTCCTAAAACCCATATTTTCCCATAATTCTCTACCTAGTGTCATCTCACAAACCTCCCTAGCCAAAAAGCAATAATTGCCTAAAATAATGAAGTCTTGTTTTCCATTTCCCTAGAAATCATTTGTCAAGTTCTCCAAATAAATCCTCAAGCCCCTCTACACCCATTTTCTACCAATGCACTCATGGATATATATAAAAATCTTACCTTTCCCCAGAGAGCCCATATTTTCGAATGTTTTTCCCTGAGAATGACGAGTTGCCTAGAACAAATCCCCCATACTCTGCTTCTATTTTCCAAGAAATTTCAAGGCAAGTCATTTCCATGGTTACTTATTTATTAGGTTATCATACAAGCCAATGGCTAGATGAGGTATTGTTAGGGTTCTTATCAGTATTTTTAGTTGGTCAGAAGCCTCCAATTATTTTTAATTGTAGTCAATTCTTCTCATATGTCATACATGAGAATTTTCTAAAGTTTAAAGATGAAGGTGTGTTCAAACAACAATTAATTTTAGTGTATCTCATGTTATTTTACTCGGTAGATAGGTTCAAGTTTCAATTGTAGAAGATGGATGACTAGGGAAATCCATTATCAATCATTCATTAGACTTCTTTAGCCAGAAGAAACTTAGAGGATTATTCATTCACCAGTTTTGTGGATAAGTTTCTACATATAGCCCTATGTTTACTGAACATTGATGTTATACCAAGAATTTCACCAGAGATTAAGAAGGTTTTACATCTATCAAAGTAGTCAAAAGTTGAAGACTGGTATTTATAACAAAATTATACAGAAATTAAAATATATGGGTGTGATATTCCCCCATATAAATTACCAATGTTTGTGTTAGTGGGAATCTTTTCCCTTGAATATGCTAGAAAAATATTAAATATGGATGAATTGCAATTTGTATCAAATAAAAAGAAGGAAAAAATTCAATTAAAGGAAAATGTAGGGCCCTATATTGTAAATGTTAGAGCAACAACAAAGGAAGTGGAGGAAATATTAAAGAATATGAAATTCAAACCAAGCTTCACATGGTCTTATGATCCTTTAGGGGTAATTTCATATTTTAGGGTAGAACAAAAGAGAACTCCATAGGCACATACAACTAGGATAGAGATAAAGAAATATACTAATCAAGAGTAGTGGACATAAAACACATTACATGAGGCTAAAGAGAAGTTAATCAGTCAATGATATCTGTAACTCCTATCCCAAAGGACAAGGAAATCAATAGGCCAAGGTAAAGTATGTCCCCCATAGATTCAGAAGCTGGGGCTATAGTTTTCATTGTGTTGAAGAGTACAAAGAAGGATCCAAATACCACTACTAAGTCTGATAGTAATATTGAACCTCAAGTAATAAATATTCAAGAAGAATCCTCATAAGAAAAGGATTCACAGGAGAAAAGTACCATGGTTTTGACATGCATCCCTACCTATCCATTCCCATATGTTCAGGAGACAATTGAGTCTCCTATCTCTTCTACCTCTCAGATTCCTGTAAAATAGAGTATTTTTAAAAGGTATAGGAAAATTAAGCTGAGGAATAAATATTTGAAGCCTTCAACATACTCAAAGTTTTGGAAGAAAACTATGACCACCCAACATAAATTTTTGTCTACATTTGACTCTAAAAAAGGGCAGTTCCAAATGGCCTTTTTGGACCTACAGTTTGTTGGGTTGTGTTAAATTATTTCCATGACTAGCCCACATAGTTGACCAGGGGGTTAGAGGGGGCGGACCCCCCTTCATTGCCCCAATTGCATAGTGGGGTGGTCATAGGGGGTTTGAGGGTGTAGTTAACCCCACTCTATGGGTTTCAGGGCAACGCCTCGAAATTGTTTGGTTTTGGACCCTATGTTAGGTTGGGCAGACCCACCTATGGTTTTTTGCATGATTTTTGCATATGGTTTTGGATGTGTTGGTTTTCAGTCCATGGTTTTGGATGTGATGGTTTTCGGTCCATGGTATTGGATGCTTCGGTGTGTATAAATATGTATTGTAACATTGAAAGGAAAATAATGAAAAATCAAACTAGTAGTCCCAGTTTTGGGATCCAGGGGATAATCTTTGTGTATATGTGTTTTATGTGTTATTCTCTTGCATTGTTTATTTTCTGTGTTTTAGAATTTGTATGCAAGTAATTTTTGTATGGGGTTAAAACCTACATTTGGTATCAGAGTTGTTTTGGCTTCAAGGGGACACCTTTATTGATGAGCGGTTTCACTCAAGCCTGTGGTAGACCATGTTTAGTGGGAGATTTGTGAGGTCAATTCTAGTGGTGAAAGAATATGGCGAGTAGTGGAAAGATAGAGATCAAGAAATTTAACGGTCAGAGTTTTGAGTTGTGGAAACTCAAGATGGAGGATCTGTTGGTGGATAAAGATCAGTGGATCATAGTAGATCTGGGTATTAAACCAATAAGAGTGTCAAATGAAGAATGGAAGAAGTTGGATCAAAAGGCAAAGAGCACAATACGATTATGTGTCTTAGATTCAGTATTGCTGAATGTATGAGGGGAAGCTATGGTGAAGACTTTTTGAGACAAGTTAGGGACTTTGTACCAATCTAAGTCTCTGGTGAATAAATTGTTCCTGTGGAAAAAACTGTATAACCTGAGGATGAGAGATGAAGACTTAGTGATAGAGCATCTAAACGCATTTAATACTGTGGTAAGTCATTTAGCATTTATTGATATTAAAATTTCAGATGAAGATAAGTGCATCAGTTTGTTGTGTTCTCTACCAGATTCATGGGATAGTTTGGTTATTGCAATAGGTAGCAATGCAATTTCCTTGCAGTTTGATGAAATAGTCTCATCCTTGTTGACAGAGGAGATGAGATAAAAAAATATGGAGAGCCAGAATGGTGATGCCTTGTATGTACAAGGACAGTCCCAGAACAGAAAAAAGAAAGAAGTCATCGAGTGGGAGATCTAAATCTAGAGGGAGATCTAAATCTCCAAGAAAACCTGTAAAGGTGGTATGCTAGAAATGCAGAAAGGTAGGGCACTACAAAAGGGATTGTAAATCTAAAGCCCCTGATAAAGGAAAGGGATTTGATGATGCTCCTTCTACAAAGGTTGTGAAACACACATGGGAAATAAGAATAATCTGAAAGATAAAACATGAGAATACATTTTTATTAACAAGTGATATACATCTATAGTACATATTGTGACCGTTGGGTTTTGCATCCCAAGGTCTATTAGACTCTTTTTCTCTATTCAGCTTCCACACTAACCCATTGAGAATTAGTGTCCAACATTCCCCCCCTTAATCTGAAGGGTTATGTAGGAGTCTAAGAAGAGAGATGTAATACAGAATGTGCAAAAAATGCATGGCAGCACTAGGCTGAATGCGCTCTCTGAAATGTTGGTATAAAGGGTGGTGGTTTAAGGATGACCACCAACACTAGAACGCTTAGTGCAGTTCTCAGAACTCTTCCAAAATTGGCAAGACGCTGAAGTCTTCTGCTACAGGAAGTGCTCCTATTGTTTTGAAGAGGAAAACCTTCAACCATGAAAGGGAGGTCTTAGCCTGCATAGAAGGGAGAACTTCAATGTGAAAAGGGAAGTCTCAACCTGTGATGGTTTAAGGATGACCAACAACTCTAGAATGCTTAATGCAATTCCTGGAACTCTTCCAAAACTAGCAAGAAGTTGAAGTCTTCTACTAGAGGAAGTGTTCTCAACTTTATTCCTGGAATTATTCTGAAACTGGCAAGAAGCTGAAGTCTTCTGCTAGAGGAAGTGTCCCAGATTACCAATTGAAGGCATGCTCAAGGGAATCTTTGTTTCTAGGTACAAATCTAAAACTAGTGTGGCAGGTTGTGGCTCAGGCTCGCTTGATGTGGCTTTGAGGCTTGTAGATGACCATCATTTCCCCCCCTGTCAGATACAAGGTGAGATGATGGAGAAAGATCAACTGCAAGACTGTTCAATACTCTAGAACAAGTTCTAACATGTGATCGGAATATCTTCTTGGCTGTTGATGCCCATTGCCAAGAAGCGATCCATCCAAGATGAATCTTTGTTCTTGCAAGACATTTGTTTTTGAAGCATCTGTGTGAAGAATGGTTGGTTTTATGACAGTGCTTACATGGATGAAGATAAAAATAGTGATCTTTCAAATGGCCAACTCAATCACAGTGTTGGCATTTAACAATCTGTTGTTGTTGTTGTGGAAGAGGAGTAGAATATTGAATAGTTGGAGGTGAACTGTCATGAAGAGAAGGTGAACTGTCATGAATGAATCCAGCACTCTGAAATTGAATGGGCTTTGAGTAGTCAAGAATATGAAAGGACAAGTCCTTGTCATATCCAAGACCAGTTTTGTGCTTATTGTGGACAAGTTGTTCCCAAGGTCTGATGATGGGCTTGGGAAGCGCAAACTGATTTTCTGCATCTGCATGTACAACTGCTCCTTTATTGGGTACTAAATTTCAACCAACTGTAACATCATTGACTTGCTTCTAATGGGTTGCAGTCTCAATGTTCTGAACAAAAACATGTTCAGAATGACTCCTCTATTTTAGTTCTTCTTGCTATAACTGAGATTGAGCTGCAAAAAATCAATTTTCTCTTGTGCATTTTGTAGACAGACCTAAATGTATGTGAGAGAAACTTTGCTGACTTTTAATGTATCATGATTAGTAGACAATATCAAAGTTTTAAGGAACTCTAAAACTTCACTGATTCTGGCCATTTTTTCTTCAATGTCTGATTTACACCATAAAAATTGATCACAACTACTACTCAATGCAGAGAAGTAATACCCACTCATAGTACACAACAATATCCTTTATAAATGTGCAGCAAATGAATCAAGGAATCAATGCATATATATGTAGACAAAAACTATAATGAGTTTTAAGTACAATTCCACAACTGGGCAGCAACAACTGCAAACTTGTTTGGATCTTTCAAATACTCCTTCACTTTCTCAACCAATGGAAAAGAATAGTCAAGTTCAATATCCATTGCTAATACATTATTGTAACAATTGATTATAGCATGTGGAATAGCCTCGAAACCCTAGAGTGAAACTTTGTTACAAGTTTTTCCAAAACAAGTGCTTACAACATCATCATTTTCTTCATATAAAATAAGCAAGACTGCAGTGAATGGTAGCACTCAAAAAAACATGCAAAAACTTAGCACATTTAGGAGGACATCTCTCTTAGCCCTTACAGAAAATCATCATCTTTTCTCCACGAAATGAAACTATTGATCTTGAGTTCAGCAACGAGCAATGAATTAGCTTGCTCGAGATCTAAGAGGCCAAACAATGATAATATTTTTTTTCTCAATATCATGAAGTTTGACATCAAATGACCAAGGCTGGAAATTAGAAACAACTTTCTCTTCATTTACTCCCTTGAGAAATAGATATACCTTTTTTTGAATAGAAAGGAACATCAACTGCATGCGTCTAACAATAAGCACAAACATAAATGAGCACCATATAGAATCATCAATTAAAGAGTGAAGGGATCTTCATTTTTCCTGTCTCCTCCCTATCATTCCAGTTACCTCGGGAATGAGAGTAGCAATGTCCAGGGTGAGGGCCAATACTAGCGTTGATATACCAAGAAGAAAAGTAAACCACATTTCACATGCCAACTCACCACATTTTCTCAATTCAACAATAAGATAGCTCGTAAGCTCCTACTACATTACTACTACTTGCTTGCATTTTAACATGTATTTTCCTTCAACAATAAGATGGAATCCTCTTGTTGGGCGAAGTAAGAAGCTATGTGGATAAAGCCCATGTCATTTCGGGCTACTGAAGTTGCTACCTCTTCAATGTAAAGGCCATGGAATGCATGGAGATGCTATCATCCGTTGTTTTGCTAATCTAAGAAATCGATCTACTGTTGAAATCAGTAATGCAAGAAAGATAAGAAGTGAATTCCTTTCTCCATTCCGGACTATCAGGATGTTTTTCTATCTTGAATTTATAGCAAGTGGTGGTCTTGGAGGCCTGATTGTCATAACTCACTTGATTGCTGCACTGAGAAATTCTCCAAATGCAGATCTAGCTCCAGAGATCCTCAAGGGGTTGGGTATTGACTTGACTACAGTTGCCTTGTTTTCCTTTCTCTACAAAAGGGAACTAAAGGCTCAACATGCACAACTAGCAAAGCTCTCAAGGGAAGAAACCCTTGCTAATCATAAGTTAGAGGTCAATGGGAAGGAGGTAGTTCTTATCAACAAGTTAAGAGGATTTGCATGTCTCATTATAGTTGTTGGACCTGCTGCCTTCATTGAAGATGCCTTTAGAATGATTGATCCTTTCACCAAGGATTTATTGGATTGAGGAGTGAGGGTGCTCTATATTGCCACTGATGGTTTGGTACCCAACTTACAAGCCTTAAATGTAGATTCTAATTTAACTAACGAAAACGATGATGAACAATTTCGTTCTATTAGTAGAAGAAAAAGCCTATGGAAGTTGATGCCTATTTATACTTAGGAATGAGTACTGAGAGTATGCATGTACCTAGGTTTGAGACATAACAACCATGCCAAAAATGTAATAAATACCACCAGGCTTTTGTTGTGCAGGATATCATTCAACATAAATCAGGAATATGAAGGAGCAACATAAAGGTCGGCGCATAGAGAGGAAATTTCTCATCATTTTATTCCAATTGGTGTGTTTTTTTCTGAAACGAATCTCTACTCATACTCAAAGCCATGACCGCCCATCTAATATTTTCCTCCTCGAACCTCTCGCAGGACCAATACTGGGCATCTAATGCAGGAACGTTACCTGCATAAATAATGTGAGTTCATTGAATTTTATAACAGATAAGCAGCACAGTTGCCCAGATGTCAATATGAAAATGCGCTCAGGCATTAACAGGTTCAGAGTGAAGACAGAAATTGGTTGTTGGAGAATGTATGGAGTGTAGGTCTAGCTAGGGTTAGTGTTGGTATTTCTTAAGTGCGCAAAGAGTAACTACAATAAAATTACTAATGTTTCTATTGCATAAATAAAGCAGAGGCTTAGAGAGGTAGATAGAGAATCCACAGACCTGTCATAATGGTTTATTTCATGCACAGAAAGGGCATACAACAAATGGCTCAAATTAATTATGCAGTGCAAGAATACGCCTGCTTTGATACCATGTTAAACACACATGGGCAACAAGAATAATCTGAAAGATGAAACATGAGAATACATTTTTATTAATAAGTGATATACATTTATAGTACATATTATGACCATTGGGTTTCGCATCCCAAGGTCTCTTGGACTCTTTTTTTCTATTCGGCTTCCACACTAACCCATTGAGGATTAGGTGTCCAACAGAGGTGAAAACCACCTCAGATGAAGGTGGGGATGTGTACTTGGCTTCTTCAAGTAAACATGTATATCATGAGGCATGGTTGATTGACTAAGGTGCATCCTTTCACTTCACTCCCCATAGAGAGTGGTTATGCGAGTATGAGAAATACGATGGTCGTGATGTCTTCTTAGGGGATGATAGGAAGTCTAGAATCGTTAGTCATGGAAAAGTAAAGTTGAAGTTGCAAGGTGGAAGGGTTAGAACACTTCCGGGTGTCCTACATATTCCTGCATTAGCTAGAAATCTGATTTTTGTAAGCAAGCTAGATGATGTAGGTGTAAAATAGTGTTTTAGAAGGATACCTGCAAGATGGTTTCAGGAGCACTGGTATTGATGCATGGAGTTCGGATTGGAAATCTATACAAGCTGCAAGGTAGCATTATTATTGATGGGTGCAACATTTCTATGGTTCCTGAAAGTGGAGCAGAAAATCTAGTGGTCTCTGGAGAGAAGACCATGTTGTGGCATCAAAGGCTTGGACATATTGGAGAGAAGGGCCTTCGAATACTTCATGGTAAAGCTATGATGGAAGGTATGAGTAATTTCTCTCTGGATTTTGATTTCTGTGAAAATTATGTATATCGGATGTAGAATCGGGTGAGTTTCCCCTTTGGTGGTAAGAGGGCGAAACATATATTAGAGCTTGTGCATAGTGATGTGTTTAGACCTGTGAAGGTTCCGTCACTGGGTAAGTCTGTGTACTATGTATCATTTATAGATGACTTCTCAAGGAATACATGAATATATTTCCTTAAGAAGAAATCTGAAGTCTTTGACAGGTTTAAAGAATTTAAGGCTCTGGTGGAAAACCAGATAAAGAAGAAGATAAAGGTGTTGAGGACAGATAACGGTGGAGAGCTTTACCGTAAAGAATTTGAAGAATTCTATAAGAAGTGTGGTATAGCATGGCAGAAGACTACTCCATAAACACCTCAACAAAATCGAGTTGTAGAAAGAATTAACAATACATTGATGGAAAGGGAAAGAAGCATGCTCAGTGGTGTTGGGTTAGGACAAGTATTCGGGGCAGATGCAGTGGATACTACATGTTACCTGGTCAACATGTCAAATTCATTAGCGTTGGAGGATAAGACTCCACAAGAGGTATGGACTGGTAAGAAACCATCTCTTTCACATTTGAGGGTATTTGGATGTGATGCATATGTACATGTTCCAAAGGAGAAAATAAAAAGGTTGGATAGTAAATCTAAAAAGTGCACCTTTATTGGGTATAATGATTGTTTAAAGGGTTATAAGCTTTGGAACCTAGTAACAAGGAAGGTTGTGTACAACCGAGATGTGGTGCTCAAAGAGGTGAAAGATGTTATTAAATATGAAGTCCAACCAAAGGAAATTGAGAAGATAGAGTTTGAGCTTAAGGAGGAAGATTCAGACTCTACAACAAATGAGGAATCAGAAGATGTAGAGCCACAAACTCCAGGTGTGAAAAGATTAGTTTGAGAATGAAGACAACCAAAAATGTATAGTCCATCTAATTTCAGTTCAAAATTTGTGTTATCTATTATTGATGATGATCCCAAAACTATGAAGGAAGATGTAGATTCAGAGAATGGAAAACTCTAGAAAGAGGCCATGGTTGATGAAATGGCATCTTTTCACAAAAATGAGGCTTGGGATCTGGTGGAGTTGCCGACTGGAAGGAAACCCATTGGCAGAAAATGGGTGTTCAGGAAGAAGACAAACACAGAAGGAAAGGTGGAGAAATACAAAGCTCGGTTGGTAGCAAAAGGTTATTCCCAGGTGGCAAGAGTTGATTTTGGTAATATTTTTTCTCCTGTTGCCAAGGCAACTTTTATTAGATTATTTTTATCTGTTGTTGTTGCTTTTGATTTTGAGGTAGAACATATGGATGTTAAGACAACATTTCTTCATGGGGATCTTGAAGAGGAAATATACATGAAGCAACCTAAAGGCTTTGCGGTGAAGGGTAAGAAAGAACTGGTATGCAAGTTAAATAAGTCTATATATGGGTTAAAACAATCATGTGGTATCAGAAATTTGATACATTTATATGGGGACATGGCTTCACTAAAAGCAAAGAAAATCACTATGTGTATTTTAAATTAATTGGTGACCATGTTATTTATCTAGTCTTGTATGTGGATGGTATGTTGCTAGTTGGAAATGACAAAGAAACTATCCAGGATTTGAAGACCCAATTGTCCTGCAAATTCGACATGAAAGATCTTGGTTTTGCAAACTATATTTTGGGAATGGAAATTAAAAGAGATCGGGCAAAGAGGAAGCTCTGGTTAAATCAGAGGAAGTATGTCGAGACAATACTATAGAGTTTTAATATGTAGGATAGTAAACCGGTGAAGGTTCCTATTCTTGTAGGTGTGAGGTTATCTACTAAACAGTGTCCCAAGGCACAAGAAGAGGAAGAGTACATGTCCCATGTTCCATATGCAAGTGCAGTCAGTAGCCTGATATATGCAATGGTCTGTACTAGACCAAAAATTGCACATGCAGTGGGGGTATTGAACATGTTTATATCAAAAGAAGGGAAGGAGCACTACACAATAGTGAAGCTGGTTTTTAGGTATTTGCATGGCACTAATGATTATGGTTTGTGCTACCAAGGAAGACTAGGATTGGACAGAGTATTGGATATTCATGGCTTTGTTGATGCAGACTGGGCTGGGGATCTGGATCAGAGAAGATCTACAAGTGGGTATGTGTTTAACCTATTTGGAGGTGCAATCAGTTGGATGAGTAAGAAACAATCTGTAGTGGCACTATCAACTACAGTGGTAGAATACATGGTAGCCATTCATGCAAGCAAAGAAGCAGTTTGGTTTGAGATATTGTGTTCAAGCATGGGGTTAGTATAGGGAGCTATAAGGATAGACTGTGACAGCCAAAGTGCAATTTTCTTAGTAAACAACCTTGCATATCATTCAAATACAAAGCCCATTGATGTTCAGTATCACTTTGTGAGGGATATGGTAGAAGGAAAAAAGGTCTTGTTGTTGTAGGTGGACACTTTGAAGAATACGGTAGATGCATTGACAAAATCTGTAAGATCTGATAAGTTCTCTTGGTGTAGAGAAGCAATGGGCATTGCAAGGCTGGATAAATGACTAAGCTCTCTTGTGGCCCCCTGTGGAAAGAAAATAACAAGTGGGAGAATGTTGGGTTGTGTCATATTCCATCCACGACTAGCCCACCTAGTTAACTAGGGGGTTAGAGGGGGGACAAAGCCCCCCCTTCGTTGTACCGATTGCGTAGCGGGGGGGTCACAGGGGTTTGAGGGGTGCAACTAACCCCACTCTATGGGGTCTGGGGTAGCACCCCATAAAAGTTTGGTTTTGGACCCTATGTTAGTTTGGGTGGACCCACCTATGGTTTTATGCATGATTTTCGCACATGGTTTTGGACACGATGGTTTTTGGTACATGGTTTTGGACATGATGGTTTTCGGTCCATGGTATTGGATGCTTCAGCATGTATAAATATGTTACGAAATCAGCTCAAGAAAAGATAGAAAAGATAGATCAACACCTTAGAATTCAGCCTCTTTGAGGGGGCAACCTCATTTACATTACATAAATGAACAATTCTTGGATGATTCAAATGAGAAAACCTCCTTTCTATATATAGGAGTCTAAGGAGTCACAATATAACCCAGCTGACCTAACAATAATAATGTAAATCCACAAAAATAACAATAGAGGGACTCTATGGGGCACAGTAATAACACTATGGGGACAATAGGGGCACAACAATATTAATAAGGGGTATAACTACAATAGTAATAGGGTAATCACTAGAATTATAGGGACCCAACATGACCATCTCCTTCAAAAAAAGTGTTGTCCTCAACACTTTAGTAGTTCTAGATACTTTTGTATAAAATTCTCATCCTCCCATGTGGAATCTTCAGCAGATAAGTTCTTCCACTTGATAAGATACTTTGAAATTGATCGATTTCATAGCTGTTGAGTTCTTGTTTCTATGACTGCTTCTAGTTCCAATATAATTTTTCCTTCCTTGTCAAGTTCTGGCAATATTGATTGAACTGGGAGCTTGTCACCTATAACCTTCTTTATACATGAAACATGGAAAACTGGGTGTAATTGAGAAGCTGCAGGAAGCTTCAATTTGTATGCCATAGTACCAATCTTTTGCAACACCTTCTATGGACCATAATACTTCGGTGATAATTTATTATCCTTCTTAGCTTTCTTGAGGGACATTTGTTTATATGGTTGTAGCCGTAGGAATACCTAATCACCTACATCAAGACTTCTTTTGCTGCGATGTTGATATGCCTGTTGTTTCATTCTATTATGTGCCAACACGAGGTTATCCTTTAAGAGTTGGAGGACTTGTTGTTGATGTTCGATGTGATGTTCCACTGCCTGAACTTTTGAATTTTCTCTTAAATATGATGTGCTGGATGGTGGCTGATACCCATAAAGTGCCATAAATAGGGTCCTTTTTGTTGTTGTATGGAAGGAAGTGTTATACCACCATTCAGCCAGAGGCAACCATTTGACCCGTTGTGTCTGTTTATCATATACAAAGCAACGAAGATATCCTTCCAAACATTTGTTTACTATCTCAGTTTGCCCATTAGATTGAGGATGATAAGATGAGCTATGAGCTAACTGAGTACCAAGACAAGAAAATATTCTGTCCAAAAATTTCCAGTGAAAATGGGATCTCTGTCACTTACAATAATCTTTGGATTTCCATGTAGCTTTTGAATTGTTTCCATAAATTTCGTAGAAACTGTACTAGCTTTAAACGGATGTGATAATGCACAAAAGTGTGCATACTTGGTAAGTCTGTCAACTACCACCATGATGATACTCTTTCCCTCAGACTTGGGTAAACCTGTGATAAAATCCATTGGGACCTCCTCCTAACGTTGTCTTGGAATGGATAAAGGTTGTAATATACCCGGTGTCTTAATTGTTTCAACTTTATTTTGTTGGCAAACCAAACATTCCACCACAAACTTTTGAATATCTGATTTAAGGCCATCCCAAAAAAATTCCTTCTTAACCCTGTGTAAGTTTTTAAAAATCCTGAGTGCCCTCCTAAGGGAGAAGTGTGCAATTCCATAAGAATCTTTTGTTTTAGCTGGGAATTCTTACAGAGGTATAAGCGATCTTTGTACCATAACGAATCATTTTCCCAACTAAATGTATCTGATGTACTAGAATCTTGTTGTAACTTTCGAATAAGTGCCACACTTCTTCGTCATTCTTCCATTCCTCCCTTGCTTCATTTATCCAATCTGGTTGGATAATAGAAATGGCACACAACAGTGCTTCCACATCCTCATCCTTTCTTGAGAGTGCATCTTCCACCACATTTTTCTTCCCTTTTTTGTAGATGATTTCAAAGTCATAACCCAACATCTTTGTGACCCACTTTTGTTGCTCTTCAGAGGATAATCGTTGTTCTAAAAAGTATTTAAGGCTATCATGATCCATTTTTACCTTGAAGTGTCTTCCCATTAGGTAGGGTCGCCATTTCTTAAGTGCATGGAGTATTGCCAACATTCCTTCTCATAAATAGCTTTGTGTAAAAACTTTCCCTTGATTGGACGACTTTCAAAAGCAATGGGTCTTTCATCCTGCATTAGAATAGCACCAATTCCATTTCCTGAAGCAGCATCACATTCCACAATAAAGGTTTTTGTTAAGTCCTGTAGCTAAGGCTGGTGCTTGGCACATTGCCTCTTTAAGATGTTCAAGGCCTTTGTTGCTTTTGGAGTCCATGCAAATGCATCTTTCTTCAATAATGTTGTTAGAGGTGTTGCTATTCTCCCATAATTCTTAACAAACTTGTGATAATACCCTGTCAACCCAAGAAATCCTCGCAGATGCTTTATGGATGTGGGGATTTTCCATTCCTTAATGGCTTTAATTTTGCTAGGGTCTACCTTAACTCCTTCATGAGATACACTATGACCCAGATATTCCACCTCCTGGTCTCCAAAGAAACATTTGGATCTTTTTGCATATAATTGTTTCTCCTCCAATAGTTGTAGCACCCTGTCAACATGTTCAACATGATCCTTCCAAGACTTGTTGTAGATTAGTATATCATCAAAAAATACTAACACAAATTTTCTAAGGAATGGTTTGAAAATTGAATTCATCAAACTTTGAAATGTTGAAGGTGCATTGGTAAGGCCAAAAGGCATGACCAAAAATTCATAATGACCCTCCTGAGTTCTAAATGTTGTTTTCGGAATGTCTTCAATCTTCATTCTGATTTGATGATATCCTGAACGAAGATCCAACTTGGTGAAGTAAATTGATCCATGCAATTCATCCAGTAATTCATCAATGACAGGAATGGGAAACTTATCTTTAATAGTGAGCTTGTTGATCTCCCTATAATTCGGACACATGCGCCATGATCCATCCTTCTTGTGCACCAATACTACTGGAGCAGAGAAAGAATTTTGACTCGGTTGAATTATACCAGGCTCTAGCATTTGTGTAACCATACGTTCAATTTCACTCTTTTGGGCATATGGATATTTGTACGCCTGATGTTTGGAGGAACACTTCCTGGAATTAGATGAATAGCATGATCATGATCACGCATAGGTGGGAGACCTTTGGGAGTCTCAAATACCTTGGAATTATTTTCTAGGACTTTTTGGAGATCTAGAGAAATAGATGATTCCGATGTGGAAACATCTAGCGAATATAATTGTGCAATTACACCTCCTAGTTCCATTTTTAGAGGCTTTGTCATACCATTAGAGCTAATTATCTTTCCTGGTTTCCCTGCAATACCCCTTAATTCCACTTCCTTTCCTTCCATAGAAAATTTGATGAAAAGTTCTTGAAAATTAAAAGCTACTGTACCTAGGGATTGTAGCCATTGGACTCCTAGTACAACATTAGCACCTCCCATTGGAATGGAAAGCAATGGGCTAGTCAATACATATTCTCCCATGGATAGCTTGATATTATGGCACTTTCCAAAGAAATTTATTGTTCCTCCATT
>APFE031594894.1:71586-94059 GCA_000404065.3 Pinus taeda | reverse complement strand
CATGCCACTTGCAACTACTCACATGAATTCAGCTCATGTCCAGTCCGAAATAGATAAGGCCACCAGCTTCATTGAGCGCATCCAACATATTCGCCAGCAGGTCCATGGCATTCTTGAGAAATCAAATGCCAAGTACAAGCAGCGACATGATCAACATCGGGTGCCACACAAGTTTCAGGTGGGCGACAAAGTCTGGTTGCATTTGCAAAAGGAACGCCTTACTGGAGCCTATCGGAAATTGAGACCACTCCGATATGTTCCTTACACCATTACTAAGGCTATGGAGACAATGCATTTCAGCTCAGCATTCCCCCATTCCTTGGCCTGCACCCAGTGTTCAATGTGGACCGCCTTCGGCCATACTTTCCACCATTACTAGACACATCCGACATTGCAGAACAGCTCCAACCCACAGAATTAAATCCAGATTGCATGGAACAAGCAGCAACTGATCGGATCATGGACACACAGATCAAGAACACTCGCCAACAGAATATCCAACTGTATCGAGTTGTCAAAGCAGGCCAACTCCTTCAGCAGGGCAAGTGGTTCACCAGGGAACAGGTTCAGCAGAAGTTTCCTCATCTCATGGAGGAGCTCAACGCAATGGGGACCATTGCTTCCTAAGGGGGGAGGAATGATCCAGGTGGATATTGGTGGCCACCTGCCAAGTCCACCTGGACCCCCACCATTGTCTTTCTCAGCATTTCAGTTTCCTTAATTGTAGCACAACTTACTATTTTTAGCAGTTTTTCGAGTCCTGAACTTCCGGAGCCGTTTTGAGGCCCTAAACGACGTTTTTTGGGGAATCCAGGGGTAACATGGGTCCATGCAATGGACTGATGTTAACCGTTCCAACAATGATAGTGCTCGAATAGATCTTTCCTAATGAGCTATTGTACGCGTCAAACGGAGATCATATGCTAAAGTTACGACCCCGGGAAGTTGATGTACCAACTTACCCCCAAACGGGGCCCACAGTTTGGCGTTTCATCTCCTAGGGTTAGGTTTTGGAATGTGAAGGGTTTTTCATTGTTTCTCAACAATAAATAGGCCTTCGAGCCTCATTGTAACACAGTTCAGAGGCATGTAGCCATCACATCTCTTCTCAGAGATAAGCTACCATCGCCCTAGCTAGTTTTTTCCCATTTCTGATTGTAAGCATGTTTAGTATTTTCCATTAATGAAATGAAGTATTATTTCCACTGCATATTTGTGTATATGGTTATCTCTGTAATTTGTTGTGTTCCTGTTTAAATCCGGATCAACCCGGTATATTATGGAGTCACCGATGAAGAATAAGTCAACGAAATGATGTGGAGTCACCCTAATAATCCCTTTCCTCGAAGAGTTAGAAAGATAAGGCTTGCTTGATTTCTAAGCAAGGTGCAATGTCTTCTAGGGAAAGGGAGGGAGGATTTAAGGGTTAGGTTTATGGGATATGCCTTATGAGGGAACTTCTCGATCCCTAAATCCTTATTGTAATTGGTGCCCCGGATGGTTCTTGAAGAATTGCCTTTTCAAAGGAACAAGACCACACAGGTCCAAGTGGACCCGGTCTAGGATAGGAGGAATGAGTATTGCAACCAATGATGTTCTTCCCTAGACAGGGTGGGAAAAGGATCAAAGAAATAATTTTCACTTGAAGGTGTTGATTTGATCCTATGAGGCCCTAGCCTTGGGGATGCTAAGGCAAAGTTTGATCCTGGAGTTAGGGCTTGGATTTTCTCCCAACTCCACCATCAGAATGGCTTCAAAATTGGAGGATACCTTGAGGAAACACTAGTGCGAGAGACCCTAAGAAATCAAACTTTTTGGAGGGCTAGCTTGTCAAGAAATTGATGCCCTAGGTGCCCCAACTTGGCTAGACCTGAATGAGGGTGAAAGGATGTGATTTTTGGTGATCACCTCTTGGTAGATCAGTGCCTTCGCCTTGGGAGAATGGAGTCTATGATGAAATAAGAGTAGGATTCTTGATTCTTAGTCAAAGAGACCTCAAGACCACTTCACTAGCCTTCTAGGTCAAGGAGAAGCAATCTTAAAGGGGATGGTTTATCAAGGTCAAATTCTTTAATAGAATTACCCCTAGGATATTCCGTTCACATTACATGGCCCATACATTGGGAGATGATATAATAGAGACAAAATTCCACAATTTTAAGCAGTAAATACATGCAGCAATTAGCCCTAGAAATAGCGAAAATCTCAATCCAATGTCTATGACAAAGTAAAACAAGAATAACATTAAAATCATGTACTTACATGTAACATTGTATATCCAACCATCCACAATTTACAAAAGAGAAGCTCCAAGGTAGGATAAACCAATATCCACACATCAAAATTCATCCATAAAGCTCCAATTCATCCTCTAGAAAAAGTGTGAAATTTTCAAGAGAGAGAAGAGATCCAATCCAAAGTGATGATGAGAAAATGAACTTATCTCACTTGTATTTATACACAAAAATTAGGAGTTTGAATTAGCCTCCTTGGCCTACATAAGCCCCAAAGATAAAATAATGTTCTAATAATTCAACTTTTGGTGACAAACCCACCAAACTAGCTCATAAATGAAAGAGTAAGCCTCTCAAGAGGTCAAATAATAATCTATGCATGTCATAGAGCCTTCTAAGAGACCTAATGAGGTCTATGGGTACCACAATGAAGAATAGGGCCCTCAAAAGCAGTGAACAAGGGATTGGCCCTTGTAATAACTTGTGGTGCTCCCAATAACATTGGGGGGCACACAAGTGTCCTCATGGGTCTCCAAACAAATCGAAGATGCATGTTAATCACCTGCAAGGGCTAGGATGATGGTGTAGGTGATACCACATCATCATGCAAATCCTGGATCATCTACCAAGTGTATGGTGCAAATCTGGGGCCAGTTGGGCATCATGGATCAAGTGCATCTTCCTTATCTAATAAGTGAACCACGAGCAATCTATGAATGGATGTGGGGATCCATGGAGTGTTGTCTGTTGCTGTGGAGGCCCATGGCTCTCAACGCACACCCTACATGTGCCAATATAGCCCTCTGGAGGACTAGGACCCTGTATAGGGAAACCAAACCCAAAATGGAGACCATTTGCAATCTTGCATAAGATCCAATGCATCCCCTAATCTTCCAGTACAACAAGTGAGTAGAGAAATCAAGTAAATGAGCTTACAAATCATGGACCACAAGTGGGGACTTCATAATGGTCTACCCTTCCATAATGGGCTTCAAGATGTGGCAATGTCTCTTGAACACGAAATGGGGTTATCCAATAATCCTTAGGCGGTTTCTACTTCTAAAGGGATAATATAGTCAAGGTACATCCCTTAAAAGGTGGTGGCATGTGACAAATGGGTGAATGAAGTAGGGGATGAGAAGGGGCAGCCATGGGTCACACGCTGGGGTACAAGGGTAGCTAATAAGAGGGCAGCCCACACTTTGGTTTATGATATATAAGACGGAGCAATCCTGGTACATAAGGTGCCCTACCCTTGATTTTCCACCCTTCTTTATATGTCTTTTTCCTTTTATGAATTTATTTGATTAATTGCTCGAGGCTCAAGGGGTAAAAGTATGATGTATAAGATATAGCATTGAATACCCCCTTTTAAGGTGGGGCAGTTCATTGCCCACAAAGGGTTGGGACAATAATGGGTTCCTATATGATGAATGAGGTTCATAGAACCTATAGGAACCAAGATGATGGCCATGATGATGGGCTAGAGCTCATGTATTGAATTTTTCCCACATGCTAAATATGTGTGTCCCGACCATCTTTTACATTTTGTGGTACATTCTCCTATTGAATGTGGCCATATATGCTTTTATCTTTCTTTTTAGTTGCATCAACCCCTGGGCTTCATTCCAGACCATGACCCAAGGTGTGGACAAGGGAAAGGGGCATGCTAAACCTATGTGGACCCAGATGGGAGAAATGATGAATGGGGTAATAATGAATGGAAAGAGGGTAATATAAGTGGAGAAGAGAGGGGGACCACACAACCAAAATCAGAGTTTCCCATGAAATACCATCCCTAGAGCTAAAAGGTCAGTAAAAGAGATCCCACGAGACTAGAATCCAAGGTTAATATCTAAAAGGGGTCTAGGGGACAAGAGCACAGACCTAGACCATTATTTCTGTTAAATCTCCCCATTAATCCATGCCCAAAAGTGTCTATGATAAGAAAAATACAATACTCAATTTCCAAATGACAAGGCATAATTTTGGGTTCGACAAGGCCCACCTTCAAACATATGATCATGGCAGATGGGCAAGGGACCACATGGCTAGCTCATGTAGCGGAGAAATGGCACAGTGAGCTAGTTGGTGGTTGTAAGGGGCTGTTGACTACCGGCTGAGGACCATCTTGGAGAAAAAAAAAATCTCCTAGGGATATTACCCACAAAATGGTGGGCAACAAACCCCAAGTCCTTCATATCAAACTCCTCTGCAAGGTTCCTCTTCTAGTCCTCTATGAGCCATGATGACCTTGTGAGGAAGAGATCATCCACATACAATACTAGAATGAGTGGCTCATACTCTACTATCAAATAGTAAAGGTTGGGATTTGTGCACTCTTGATGAATCCCATCTACTGCAAGTAGCTGACAATTCGACCATACCATGCCTTGGGAGTCTGCTTGAGCCCGTATAGAGCTTTCTTTAGCCTACACACATGAGTGTGCCTCTCATGAATCTCAAAGCCCTCTGGTTGTTCTATGTACACCTCCTCCATTATCACATCGTTCAAGAATGTTGTCTTGACGTCCATATGGTGAATTTGTCATCCCATCTAAGTTGTTAGGGATATAATTGACCGGATAGAAGCGTATCTCGCAACTGGGGCGAAGGTATCCTCGCAATCTATCCCTTCTTTCTATGCATACCCCTTTGCCACTAATCTAGCATTGTACTTCTCCATGTTGTCATCTACAATGTACTTAATCTTGTAAATCCAACAAAAACCTACAACTGACCTATCCTCAGGCCTTGGCACCACCTCCCAAACATCATTCATCATGATAGAGTTGCATTCTTCCACCTTGGGATCTACCCACACTTGATGCTACGCGGCTTCATGGAAACTGGAAGGTTCTGCAACTTGAGCCACCAATGCTTGGCACTTATCAGGTTGTTTTGCGCTCTCTTGTTTGTCCTAAGAGCTCCAATAAACTCCTCTACATCTCTCAATGTCTGACAAACCTCTTTGATGGCTCAACCACTAGTGTTGGGAGGTTCAATTAGCTCGTCCTCATCTCGTCTTTATTGCTCCATCTATTGTGAACTCACTAGATCTCCTACACCTGAGGAAATGTTGTTACTAGTCACTATACTACTAGCGGTCCCACTAGCTGCCGACTGATTATGATTACCTGCAAGCATCTCACGATATCTCTTGAAGCCTCGGCCTTCCATGAGCTTTACTTCCCATCTCACTACAATCTTCCTATTTCTAGGAATGTAGATCCTATATGCCTTTGAGGTTTCGCTATACCCAACGAGAAACCCCTTTTCTGTAGTTTGATCCAATTTGGTGCACTTCTCATCTGGGACATGGAAATAAGCAATGTTGTCGAAGATCCTGAAGAGACTAACTTTTGGCTTCTTCCCTATGAAGACTCCTTCTGGTGTTTTCTTCCCCAATGCTCTATGAAGAGTCCTGATCTGGATATACACTGTTCTGTTACATGCCTCTGCCCATAGAAACCTGGGCAAATCCTAGCAATATAACATTGTTTTTGCAGCCCTGACTATAGTGGTTTTTTCCTCTCCACTACTCCATTTTGTTGTGGATTGTATGGAGTTGTCCACTCTCTTCTGATGTCTTCCTTCACACAAAAATCTGTGAAGTCTTTATCAATATACTCTCCACCATTATCTGAGCAAAGCACCTTGATCTTTTTCCATGTTGCATTCTCCACGAAAGCCTTAAACTCTATGAAACGATCAAAGACCTCATCCTTGGTCTTCAAGAAGTAGATCCATGTTTTCCTGGAATGGTCATCAATAAAGTTAACAAAATCTTCAACCCCACTAAGATCTCTAGTAGACATCGGGCCACAAATTACTAAGTGTATAAGTCCTAAAACGCCATCTACTCTGTTCTCACTTCTTGGGAATGTTGCCTTAGCATATTTCCCTAGCACACACCCTCTGCACACATCATCGTGTTTTGTGCCAAGTTTTGAAACCCCTATTATTATTTCCCTAAGCATCTTGAGTGCTCCATGATGTAAATGTCCCATTTCATTCAATTCCTTCCCACTACTCTTGCCACTACCTACCAGTGCCATTGGAGAATCGACCTGCAACCTGTACAACCCGTTGCTTCGAGTTCGAACTCCAATCTATCTCTGTTAATTTTTCATAGGGCTACATTGTTCTTTGCTTTGATAATTGCATTTCATCATTAATACATTAAGTTCACCCCATATCATCATTTCATTATTCAGATCTATACCAATATCCATTAGCATATGCAATTATATAGAAAGAACATCATCATCACCATCATCAATGCAACAGATCATAACGGAACAATAGAAGAAAAGCATGCAAACACATAGAGACACTAGGATTGGTCTAAGACTAGGGCAAAACCCACAATGGGGAAATCCCTTGCAAATCTTCTTCTTCTTAGATTGGCATCAAATGATTCAGCAAAAGAGAGTACATTGATCCATAACTTTATCTATGCAACAAAACAACTATGATATCCATGAAACAGATCTAATCATGCTTGAAAACAAAACCCCGATTTTGATGACTGTAATATGTTGTCACTCACTGTAGACAACTACTGGATATTGTTGTCATTGATCTAAACACTGTTGGACACTGTTGTCACAAATCGGAATCTTCGAAATACGGAAATCTCATTTATGAATCCTGGACGCAAGGAGGAGGAGTTGTGCGAGCATCTATAGCAGATCTGGGCGCTCTTTGCACCACAGGATGATTGCGTCCAGAACAGATCTAGATGCTCTCAGATGAACTGGATGAGAGCATCCAAGGTCAAACATACCAAAACCTACTTCAAGCCCTGGATGCTCTCATAAGGTGGTTGTCCGAGCGTCTATGGCATCTTGGATGCTCTCAAGACCACTCTGTGCAAGCATCCGGGAACTAATACAGCGCGATCTGACCCTCAAGCCTTAGATGCTCCCGTAAATCACTATGCCAACGTCCAAGGCTCCCTGGACACTCCCATAAGCCTGTGTGCCAGCGTCCAGGGGCTAAAATTTCCAGTTTTGTGCCCGCATCCAGGGATCAGAACACCCTAATTCAGAGTGAACCTTACACCTGTGATTTCGGACACTTGCGCGAACTGCTTTCGTCAAACCTGTGCGAACCAAGACATTAAGAGAAGAGAATATATCTTGATCGAATGTGTCCAAATGAGCTTGAAGTATCTTCTATTTATAGGTTTTCATGAGGGTCCACTTGGGGTTAAGGCCAACCTAAGTAGTTACCCATGTGGTTAGGGCTGACCCATTCCATAATACATGTATGAATAAAATAATTCAAAACTCAACTTCTGCTTGACCAAATTGGGTGATCTTTAGGTCAATTTTGGTCCTTGCGAAAAGAAGAATCTAATGCAATCATCATATTGGTCATTTGAGTTGTCCAAGGAGGAATTTGACCGCAGTTGCAAAAATTAACAGTCACATCCTCTTCCAGCTTGGGTGTTTGACAAACACCTTTTTCCCTACAAAGTGGACATCATATCCCTTATCTTGTAGTTGGGATACTGAAATCAGGTTCAACCCAATTCTGGGACATGCAGTACATCTGTAGCACTAGTACTTGCTCTTGACTCCCTCTGAAAATCGTTGGTACCTCTCCTTACTAGAGTACATTTCATTCTATTTCCCATCGTAATCTGGAAATCCATCTACTCCTCATTGTAGCTAGAGAAATACTCTCTAACCCCTGTCATATGAGCTGACACTCCACTATTTATATACCATATACCCTGTGAAGCTAAGCATGATAAGAAAGCAAATTCATCCTCCAATCTAGAAGACAACTCTAAAACTTCCTGAATATCTATGTTGCACAGGTTCCCGAACCCCGAGGTGAGGTCCTCAAACACATCCCAGGTTCTCATCCCCAAGTACCAGATTCGGTTACGGGTGCTTCTGAGAAGAACCCATAAAATCCCGGATCTTTTATGAAGAACCGGGTTCTCCGTTAAAAAAAATTGGGTTCTTTTGTCTTGACGGGTACGAAGAACACTGTTGATGCGTACTTGGAACCCCAAATTGGGTTTAGTTTTTATTTTTTAATTTTTAATTAATTTAATGGGCTTCCCCTAATATTCCAAGTAGCTAGTTCTTCATCTTGCGAGAGGAATTGAATAAATTATGCCTTTATCCATTCAACAAAGAGAAATAGGTTGGGCTCAAAGAAGGCAGAGAAACTGGGATGGGTTTGAGAAAGTGTACATGCATAGCACACTTTGTCTCATATCTCGAAAAGGCCCTGGGTACAAGGAGGGTCCTTTCAAGAGATGGCACCAATACACATATGATGCTATGTGTGTGGAGGAGGAGATACAACCAGATGGCCTTATTGAGCTACCTCCAATTGCTATGGATGAGTAGAAACCTCAAGATGAGAGTGATTCCTACCTAGTGAGCATGCTAACTGAAGATCTGAGTGATGCTGATGACATGGCTTGAGGAAGCCATTGTTCACTATTAGCTATCTTTATTTTAGTATTTTAAAATTTCCTAGTGTTTGTTTGGAGATGCCTTAAGGCAAATTTTGAATGTAGTATGAAAAGGGACATATATCATGATTCTTATTAATAAGTAAACTCCAATTTGCACTTGATATCAAACTTTTGAAATTTCATCGTAAATGTTGAATGTTCAATGATGTGCATGTTTAAATATTTAAAGTTTAAATCATAAATATTTTAGTTTTCTTGTTTAAGTTGAAAAATATACAGATTTATATATATTATAATTTATAAAATAATATTTATATATTATATATATAAATTATAATATACCCCCGGCAAACCCACACACCCTGTTTTAGAAAATGATGTAACCATCCCCGTCCTCACACCCGTACCCGTCCCTGAACCCACGTTTCCTGGCAACATAGCTGAATATCAAATCGATCCATGGCCAGACTACAGAATTCTTCAATGTGCTATTCCTCATCCTCCCAGCACTGAATTTGCAACTGCAAACCCTCTGTGCTGAGACTGAGAGTCTGCTCTATGAAAATCTGAGTTGTTGCTCCCGTTGCCTGCTAGAATTGCTTTTTGGACAACTCGAATATTTTTGTCGTCTACAACTAAAAAATCAAGCTCCCCAAGCAATTCGATTTGCTTTCTTGAGGCTCAATGTAGCCCCATAAAATTTTGGCATGTTCCTCCCTCTGAACAACGAAATTTTCTTCTTTTGCCTCTGAGCTTCACGTCCGCCAAACACGCTCTAATACCATGTGAAAATTTCAACTATTGATGTCACTGGAAATTATTCTCCTAAATTGATCTGAATTGCATCATTATATTGCTTGTCATCCATCGCAATGCATTTGGAGTGGAAAAAGTGGAGGAATCATCTCACAAGACTGTTCTTACAAGCGGGACCCAGTTTGGTGAAACAGGGTCTGAAATCTTCCGGGAGCGTTTTGAGGCATCAAACGACATTTTTTGGGGGTAAAATTTTGTCGCCAAAGTGCAGCACCTTTTCATGCTATTCTACATAGAGAGCTTTCCAACAGCGCAAGAATCGAGTCAATTGGAGTCCGTATGCAAACATTACGCCACTCAAAAGTTGATCTTCATGTTTTCACACATATAGTTCGGAAGGATGCCGCAACAACCCCCATTATTCATGGAAAAGGGGCTAGCCACGTGTTTGTGATATAAAAGACTCTAGAAGAGTCTATTTTTTAACTCTAGTTAAGATTTGATGTAGTCAAACTTAACCACTAGTAGGCTATCGGGCTGTGTTATAACCGGGCGACTAGAAGGAAGAGGCATTCCATTCTTTTGAGAGCATTTTGTTCCATAGTTAAGAAAATATGGCCAAGAGAGATAGGGAGTAGAGCACACACAGAGGATTTGTGCACTATAGTAGCCCATGGGCCACAGACATTACTTCTTTGTATCTGCAGCCATATTTCCAGACAGAGAAAGAGCAAAGCGGCCTCGCCTTCTAGCTAGGTTTTCTCCCGAAAGGGTTTCCTAGAGAGCATATCTTGTGTATTATGTGTGTGTGAGCTTATTTTGTCGTTCTCTACTTTTCTGTTTGATTTACTTTTACATGCATGCACTAATTACAATTAATTTTACAGATCTAGAAATTAAATAAAATTGTAATAGTCTAGAATCTCAAATTTTTAATATAATATTATTAGATGTGTTACGACAAATTGTTCAGTAGAATATCCACGGCAGTTTATGGATCATTTGGTATCAAAGCGGGTTTCTTTGGGTATTTTTTGGAGATTGCAGGGATCTAGATCGACGAGGCCAAAAATCGTAAAACCCATAATTATGGGTGACGGATCTGTAAACGAACCTCGTGATCCTGCAAAGGTGAGGTTTTCGCGACTCGAAGAACAAGTCGCGGACATAAACCGCAATGTCAACCTCCTCATGGCGGCCCTAAGCAATAAGATGCGGATATGTGGAGAAGAAGGGATATCAGGAGATCGAGAAGATGTAGATAACCAGCCGAAGAAAGAACCCGGAAAAGATCAACCCAGTTCGAGTGTCGTGAACCAATCCCTGTTTAAAGTGGAAGCAAAAGTCGATATCAAGCCATACCACGGCAAGATTGACGCTCTGAAGCTAAACTATTGGTTGCAACAACTAGAAGTTTATTTTAGTGTCCATCAGATCAAGGAAGGGCAGAAGATCTCATTTGCAGGGCTGAAATTGGAAAGCCATGCACTGACTTGGTGGGAGAGCCACACGAAAACCCTAAGGTTGGAGGGAGAACCTCCTGTGACTAAGTGGGAAGATTTCAAAACCCTTATTAAGTCACAGTGTTATCCCATTGGGTACGTGGAAGACCAGTGGATCCGGGGGATTACTTAAGCCAAAAGCTTGGCCAAAGCATGCGATAGTACAACACAAAATTCAGAAAGTGATGTTGTTCAAGCCCAAAACAATGGATGAGGCTTGTGTATAGGCACAGTGCCTGGAGAACATAGGCCTGAAAAGAGCGCAATCAAGTGGACTGAAGCAAAAGGAGCAATAAGACACTTCTAAGGATGGGAAGAAGAAGCAGAAAGGGGGAAAAGATAAAAAGACAGAAGCCACAACACACCAGTGCAAAGATCCTAACAACCACTGCAACATTGATGGCCATACAGAGGAGAAGTATTCGAAGTTGCATACAAAGCTAAACCCAAAGAACAAGAGAAAGATAATAAGAAGAAGAATTTCATGGCCACTGATTCAAGGAACCAAGTTGAAAGCAACTCAGACGTGGATGAGAAGATCGTTTGTACATCTATACAGAAGGAGGTGAATCTAAGTAGCTTTCAACAACAGGAAGAGAAAGAAATGACCAAACTCTTCCATGTAAAGATACAAGTCAAGAAAACGAAGATTGATGCTCTGTTTGACTCAGGATCACAAGCAAATCTCATTGCAGCAAATCTAGTCAGCGATTTGGGGTTGGAAGTTCGTGATCATCCAAACCCATATCCATTGGGATGGGTACATAAGGATGCAGAGCTGAAGGTAACAAAACAGTGTAAAATTAGATTTGTTATCAGTGTTGATTTATTAATGAAGTAGATCTCGATGTGGTTCCCCTTGATGTATGTGGAGTCGTGTTCGAGATTCGATAGTACATACATGTACATGCCTGATGCAATTATTCATGAGGACAGCTAACCAGTACCGAATCATGAAGGATGGAAAATCATTCATCATCAACACGCACAAAAGTAAGTAAAAAATTTCACTGGTAAGGACCAAACAAGCCAAGAAATTGATCGGTTCCAGCAAGAAGTATGTTTTATTGTTTTTAAGAGAAGATCAATCTGTAGAGGAGTCAATAAGAAGCAAACCATCCCTAGAGGGGTGTACTAAGAAACGAAAACAACAATTGGAAGAGTTGTTACAGGCATACAAGGACGTGTTCTGAGAGCCTAAAGGGCTACCGCCTAAGAGAGAAATGAAGCACGAGATCCAGCTATTACCATACTCCCCACTACAAAATATTTGGTTGTACAGGCAATTTGTTATAGACGCAAGTGAGGTGAAGAAATAGTTGCAGTACCGCTAGAACAAGGTGTCATTCGACCAAGTACATCACCATGTGGGTCACCCATCATCATTGTGCCAAAGAAGGATGGGACTTGGCAAGTGTGTATAGATTACAGGGCGTTGAATAAAATCACGCTTAAGAACAGATACCCCTTGCCCAGGATAGACGATCTGTTAGATCAATTGCAGCAAGCAAAATATTTCACCAAGTTGGACTTGAAGTCTAGATATCACCAAGTTCGATTCAAAGAAGAAGATACATGGAATACTGCCTTCAAAACCAGGCAAGGTTTGTATGAGTGGTTAGTTATGCCATTTGGCCTATGTAATGCACCAGCTACATTTATGAGATTAATGATTGAAGTACTGCATCCTTTTATAGATTCATTTGTTATTGTCTATTTAGATGATATACTGGTATATAGTGCTACTTGGGAGGAGCACATTTGACGCAAGTGCTGGAAATATTGACGAAGCACCAGCTGCTAGCAAATCTCAAGAAGTGCGAGTTTGCGCAACAGTCCTTGGCATATTTGGGATATGTGATTGGTGGAGGAGAATTGAAGATAGATCCTTCTAAGATGGAGGCCATCATGAAATGGTCGGTGCCTACTAATGTTACTGAGGTTAGGAGTTTCATTGGAGCAGCACAGTACCTAAGGAAATTCATAACCTCGTTTTCAACAGTAGCAGCACCGCTCCACGCCATAACAGCAAGTGGCAAGAGTTTCTAGTGGGGAAAAGGGCAGCAAAAGGCTTTTGATGAGTTAAAGAAGAAGATCAGTGAAGTACTAGTTCTGGCATTACCAAACTTGCAATGACCCTTTGAAGTGGAGACAGATGCGAGTGGGTATGCTATGGGAGTTGCCTGATGTAAGGAGGAAGGTTTGTTTGCTACCACTCTGACGTATTTCATGGGGCAGTTCTTAACTACCCTACCTACGATAAGGAGCTATATGCCATGGTGCAAGCTGTGAAAAGGTGGAAGCACTATATAATGGGAAAGGAGACAATAATCCACATTGATCACAATTCGTTACAGTACTTGCAGGCCCAGAATAAGCTACAACAAACCAGGCATTACAAGTGGATGGGGTTTTTACAGCAGTTTCATTTGGTGATCAAGTATAAGAAGGGCAACACAAACGAGTTGGTTGATATGCTTTCAAGGCCACCCACATCAAAGATTACAGCTTTGAGGACTCTTATGCACATGGAGCCTTTCACCCATGATGCATACAGAGAGGCTTATTCAGAAGATGAGGACTTCAAGGAGGTGTATCAACAGTTGTAGAGTCAGAGTCATGTGCACGATGCCCAGAACCATTGACTACCATCTCCAAGATGGGTTACTCTATAGGCTGGATAAGCTATGTGTTCCTAAAGGTGAGCATTTGCAGCTGATTATAGAGGCTCACACCTCCAAGGTTGCAAAGCACTTTGGTGTAGGGAATACCATGGCTAACTTGCAGAGGTATGTTGGCCCAATATGCAAGAACAAGTAGCTAGGTTCATAAGAGGATGCATGCTTTGTTGTACTAGCAAGCCTAGCAACATGAAACAGGGTCTGTATCATCCCTTACATGTACCTACTCATCCTTGGGAAAGCATTTTCATGGACTTTGTGGGAGGTTTACCGACAATCCGAAAGGGACATGACTACCTGTTTGTGGTAGTTGACAGGCTCAGCAAGATGTGTGTTCTAATGCCATATAAAAAGCCCATCAACAAACAAGAAGCAGCAAACTTGTTCTTTGGACAGGTCTGAGTACACTTTGGGATCAAGGAGCATCATTTCAGACAGGGATACAAGATTTCTCAGTGCATTCTGGACTACATTATGGGAGAAGATAGATACGAAGTTGAAGAGATCTACAACATTCCATCCAACTTCTAATGGGTTACAACCAAAAGCATCCAAAGACCTAGGATGAAAATCTGGTATATATACAACAATCTTATTACAGAGCGATCCACACTTCTACAAGAAAGTCCCTATTTGAAACTTGTTTTGGATATTTTCCACCTTCACCTTTGGATATTGCATATGGGCAGCAAGGAGTGAAGGAAGACATTAGAGGAGATGCTTTGAGAGCTGAAAAATTTATAGAGAAGATCAGACAGATCCATCTACAGGTACAGGAAACATTGCAGAAGTCACAAGTGAAGTATAAGGCCAGGCATGATCAGCACAGAACATAGAAATCATTCAAGGTGGGAGACAGAGTATAGCTACAGTTGAACAAGAAGAGGTTGCATGGGCCTGGTAAGAAAATCAAGGCTCTAAAGTATGGTCCCTTTGAGATACTGGAAAAGGTGGGTGACAATGCCTATCGACTCACTTTAACACCATATATGCGCATTTACTCAGTTGTAAATGTAGAGAATTTGAAACTCTATGAGCCTTCCATGCTAGATCAGGAAGAGGAACAGGTCCTACCTTCTCTGGAGGATTTGGCACCAGACGCTCAGACAGAGTTAACAGTAAGATACAATTTTGTAGAAGAGGTCCAGAACTACAAGACAATGGAAACAAGACCTTTGGCAGATTGGGTTGAAGGGGCATCTTCCAGGCAAAGCTAAATGGTACACCCTAGAGAAGGTGGAGGAAAAATTTCCTCACCTCATTCAGTGAAAGTTTTTGGGGACCAATAGCCTCCCAACATGGGGAGGTGTGATCTGAATTGGATCATTATATTGTTTGTCATCCATCTCGATGCATTTCGAGTGGAAAAAATGGAGGAATCAGCTCACGGGACCGTTTTTACCAGTGGGGCCCATTTTGGCGAAACGGGGCTTGAAACTTCCCGGGAGTGTTTTGAGGCATCAAACAACGTTTTTTGGGGGCAAAACTTTGCTTCATAAGCGATGCACTTTTTCATATTATTCTACACGCAGAAAGCTTTCCAATGGTGCAAGAATCATGTCAATCAGAGTATGTATGCAAAATTTATGCCACTCAGAAGTTGACCTTCCTGTTTTCACACCTATAGTTCGGGAGGATGCCGCGTCAACCCCCATTGTTCATGGAAAAGGGGTTAGCCACGTGTTTGTGATGTAAAAGTCTCTAGAAGAGTCTATTTTGTAACTTTAGTTAAGAGTTGATGTAGTCAAACTTAACCACTAGTAGGCTATCGGGCTATGTTATAACCAGGCCACTAGGAGAAAGAGGCATTCTATTCTTTCGAGAGCATTTTGTTCCATAGTTGAGCAAAGATAACTAAGAGAGATAGGAGGTAGAGCACACAAAGAGGATTTGTGCACTGTAGCAGCACACGGGCCACAAACATTACTTCTTTGTATCTGACTTTAGAAGATCAGGGAGTGTTGGACCATGTGAGAGACAATATTGTTGAGCCTCCATCAAATGCACCCGTTGCTGCCAGGAACAAATTGAAATCCGGAGAAGTCAAAGCAGAGAAGATCATCCGGGACTCTATCGACAAGTGTTTGGTGGCCTATGTTTCTGAGTTGAACACCTCCAAGGAAATCTACGATAGACCGGTGAGTTTATTTAAATTTAATGATGCAAATCAAGTTCTGTTTCTTAGAAATAAGCCGAAGGAAATTAAGAAGGGCAAAGATGAAAATATGCAAGCATATTTCTTAAGAATCACCAAGATCAAGAACGATCTCCTATCTATTGGGGAAGTAATTCCTGACAGGGAAATGGCACTCACAACTCTTGGAGGACTACCATTTGAATGGTATATATTCAGGACTACTCTCCTCAACAATAATGTGATTCTTGGATTTGAGGAATTAATGGCTAGATGTGCATTCAAGAAGAAGCAAGAATGGAAGAACAGGAAATGCCCACACTTAAAGGTCATTGCGTTGCCTTTTCTTCTCATGCTAAAAGAAGAAACCACTCCAAAAGGAAGACTGGACCAAAGGGTGGAAAAGGACGATGTTACCATTGCAATAAACCAGGTCATTATGCAAGGGAGTGTCCTGATAAAAGGAACTCACACCAGAGTGATGGTCAAAATCCCTCTCAAGGCAATCAAAAAATGGCAGGTCAAATGGCCGAGGTAAAAGGAGTGCTGGAAATCAAGGAAGAGGACAACTATTCAAGAAGGCAAGAAATTCCAGGTATGAATCTAACACTGTTGACACTAAGCAGGATGAATATTATCTACCAGCTGCCCTATCTACCTCTGCTTCTCCGGACTCGCTGTGAAATTGGCTTATTGATAGTGGTGCCTCAAGGCACTTCACTGGTTACAAAGAAGTTCTCCATAATTTGATAAAGAAATAAACCAACCTGGAAATTGTCCTTGGAGATAATATGAAATATCCCGTGAAAGGTGTAGGCAATGTCTCTCTTAAATTGAATCAAGGCAATACAATCCACCTACAGGATGTATTATATGTACCTCATCTCAAAAAGAACCTGGTGTCCATTTTGGCAATGGAAGACAAAAGCTACAAGGTGGCTTTCAACGATGGCAAGGTACGTGCATGGAAAAACAATATTAAAGATCCATTCACTCTTGGGTTTCGAGTTGATTCATTATATCAGGTCGGAGGAAGTCCGCTAGGTGTCATGTCTTGTGACACATCTCTTCAGTCCGAACTATGGCATCGCAGGTTTGCTCACCTTCATTATAAAGCTCTACCTGATGTAAGAAAAATGGTGACAAGGATGCCCGAGTTCAGATTAGAGCAAGAAGGTGTATGTCCCGGATGTGCTGAAGGAAAGCTAAAAAGGGAACCATTCCCCTCAAGCCAAAGCAAGACCTCCGATATATTGCAGTTAGTTCACTGAGACATATCTAGTATGATGCCTGTGAACTCCTTGGGAGGATATTCATACTACCTCACTTTTACAGATGACTATTCTCGCAAGACTTGGATATACTTCTTGAAAAAGAAGGATGAAGTGTTCTCTTGGTTTCGACACTTCAAATCCTTGATCGAGAATCAAACTGAAAAAATATCAAGATCTTAAGGACTGATAATGGAACTGAATATGAATCTAATGAGTTTCATGACTTTTATAAAGAGGTTGGCATTAAGAGGGAGACTACTACACCGTACACTCCTGAACAGAATGGTGTGGCGGAAAGGAAGAATCATACGATAGTGGAAGTTGTCCGTGCTATGCTCCATGATCAAAGACTTCTGAAGTTTCTATGGGCCGAAGCTACAAACATCGCCGTATATGTACAAAACCGATGCCCCCATCAAGCATTGGGTTCCAAGACTCCCGAAGAAATGTGCACAGGTAAGAAACTTGACGTATCTCATTTTAGAATTTTTGGAAGCCCTGTATATTTTATGTGCCGAAAGAGAAAAGGAACAAATTGGGTGCATCTGGAAAGAAAGGAATCTTCGTGGGCTATAGTGAAAATACTAAGGGATATAGAATCTATGTAGCCAGTCAAAGGGAAGTTGTGATTAGTCATGATGTCACCTTTGATGAAGATATGGCTCTCAACAAGGTGAACAATCTTCCTACTATGAGGAGCTCTCAAGAAGCTGACACCAGGGAACCGAGAGAAAAAGACGATGAAACAATACCCGATGTGGAAGAACCCATGGATCCTATTGATCCTCCTCCACCTGAGCCTTCCTCTTCTAGGAAGAGGCCTTCATGGCTTAAGGGGACACTTGATGATGTTGAAGGACACACTGCACCCCGAGAAACCTTCCGTGAAAGTAAGAAACCAAACAGGTATCAGGGATACCTGACCATCATGAGCACGATCATTCAAAATGAGCCTTCATCATTCTCAGATGTCGTCAAGCATCAAGTATGGAAGGATGCTATGACCGAAGAATATGAGTCTATTATGAAGAATGATGTCTAGGAAGTGGTTCCCAGACCCCTGGACAAGACAATTGTCACTTCTAAATGGCTTTACAAGATAAAGCATGCAGCTGATGGAAGTACAGAAAAGTATAAGGCTCGTTTTGTCGCTCGTGGCTTCTCCCAGAAGGAAGGTATAGACTATGATGAGATATTTGCACCTGTTGCCAGATATACCACCATCCGCTCAATCATAGCCCTTGCAGCTTCACAAGGATGGAAACTACATCAGATGGATGTTAAAACCGTGTTCTTGCATGGTTTAATCAAAGAAGAGGTCTATGTGGAGCAACCCGAAGGATTTGAGATTTATTATCAAAAATCTCATGTGTGCAACTTGAAGAAGGCCCTCTATGGGCTGAAGCAAGCACCCCGAGCATGGTATGAGAGGATCGATAGATACTTGATGAAGTTGGGATTCACTAGGAGTGAAGTTGATCCCAACCTTTACTTCAAGGTTGAAGATGACAAACCTCTCATACTAGTGTTGTATGTTGACGACCTCTTTCTAACAGGTGCATACCCTCTCATTCACAAATGTAAGAGGGAGTTGGCTTTGAATTTGAAATGAAGGACCTAGGACCGATGCACTATTTTCTAGGACTCGAAGTTTGGCAAAAACCAGGGGAAATTTTCCTATCTCAAGGAAAATATGTGGTCAAGATATTGGAAAGATTCGATATGGTGGACTGCAAGCCCGTAACTACCCCGATGGAGCTTGACTTCAAAAAGTTAAGCAGTAGTGCTGCTAGACTCGTTTTACGAAATGCCATCGAGTATCGTCAACTCGTCGGAGCATTAATGTTCTTAGTGAACTCGCGTCCAGACATATGCTTTGCAGTCAACACGTTGAGTCAACATATGGTTGAACCTTACCACATACATTAGATTGGTGCCAAGAATCTGTTGAGATATCTTCGTGGCACAATTACTTATGGGTTAAGATACACTGTCGGAGATGTGAGACTACTTGGATATACTAATGTTGATTGGGCAGGCAGTGTGTTGGACCACTGAGGCAGAGTATATTGCTGCTAGCATGGCCCCCTGTGAGGCAGTTTGGTTGCGAAAGCTCTTCAGTGAGCTATTTGGATTTACATTGGATACCACCATGATTCTATGTGACAACCAGAGCGGGATCCGTTTTTCAAAAAACCCCGTAATTCATGATCGCTCCAAGCATATCGATATCAGGTACCACTATATTCGAGATATGGTGCAACAAGGAGTAATAAGACTCCAACATATCCGTACAAATGAACAGGTTGCCAACATTCTGAGAAAGCCCCTAGGAAAGGTCAAATTCCTGACTTTTCGAGAATGACTTGGTGTCATTCAAAGACCCTCCGATGAGGGTCAAGTATGATGTACTGAGCACTAGGAGCTCTAGGGGGGCGCGAGGTACTTCTTGGAGCGACTCATGACCACAGGGTGACTCACAATCCCCTGTTGGTGCACTTGGTATAGGGTAAAAGGTTCAACCTTCCCCTGTGACACCCCATGGCGTCTATGGAACAGGACGATTAGTTCTCCTATGAGCCTGGATGATGTGTTCTCCATGGCGATTGTGGACAAGATGATTCGCTCTCCTGTGGACAAGATGATTCACTCTCCTGTGGACAGGATGATTTTCTCTCTTGTGGACAAGATGATTCGCTCTCTTGTGGGACAAGATGATTCGATCTCCTGTGGACAAGATGATTCGCTCTCTTATGGGACAGGATGATTCACTCTCCTATGGACAGGATGATTAGTTCTCCTATCGAGGCATCCTACCCATGCAGTCTGGACTCATGGGAAATACCTCTCATCTAATCAATGAGAAGGGACATGAGGATAGGGACCATAGTAGTACCAATGGATGCATCGTTGTATCTACCGTACTCCCTATGCTAGGATGACCTTCATTGATGTGGGATCAATGATACTGGTCTAGGGCCAATGAGTGATACACACTCTGAGACTGACTTCGGGTCAGTGGAGGATGGTATGATACATCCTCGACCATTTCTTCTTTTTCATAATTCAAGCAAAGTAGAGCATAACCGAGCAGAGCAAGAAGGGTCATGCCATACAAGACAATGCATTTGATGGATGGACAGCAGTGACAGTCTGTCAGATTGCAGATGAGGTTCTCCCTAGTTGAGAGGGAGTGTTAAAATTGGCAACTAGGGCCAAACTTCATGTGGGTCATCTTATTCATGGATGATAATATTTTTACTAGATTCCTCTCGTCGAGAGGTGTAGGACTAATCTAAAGATCATCCATTTCTGATAAGTATTTATGGAGATATGAATTTATTTTGATAATGGATTAATTCTCAAAGTCGGCCAGCAACTTATGTAGGCTCAGAAGCCCAACAGTCACATCTATTCAACCCCAACGTTTTGCATATAAATACAAGGAGTATTCTCCTCATTTGCACACTTCACTCTCATCACATCTCTCTCTCTCTCCTACGCAGAAAAGAGTCTCTTCTCTCTCTTGCGAAAAGACTCTTCTCTCACACGTGTGGAAGGAAGGACGCAGATTTTAGGGCTGCAACTACAGATCAGAAGTTTGACCAGTGTTGACCATCACTCTCTCTCTCTGGACTACACAGTAGGTGAACCTAACTCTCTTTGGAAGGCCGCATTTTTTGGTGAAGGAATCAAGGTGATTCGACGGTCAATTTGCAAGATATTGACTTCCCTAGTTTAGGGCTAATCTAGGGTTTGTTGTTGCTAATGTAAATCAGGTTTTTGTCTCTTGTCTTGGCTTGTTTTCTGTCGATCAATTAATGTTCTATCTGCACTTTACTTAATGTACATGTGATTGCTAATATGTGGATAATAAAAAGAAAGATAAGTAAACTTCTCTAAGCATAGAACATACCATAACTTAACACTAGCTCTATGCTATCAAATTTTGTAGCTTGCATGTGCATTTGTTTTCCTACATTTAGCTTTGGCTTTCCATGTTGCTTAGCTGCAATTTTTTTTTTAATGGCAGATTTCTTTGCAAATTGTTATTATTTCAAGCAAACATGGCTCCAAAAGGGAAGGATAGTGCATGGGCTCATTGTGATGTAATTGATGGAAAAATGATATGCAAATTATGCCATAAATCTATTGGAGGTGAGGTATTCTTAGATTGAAACAACACTTGGTTGGAGTAAGAGGCCAAGTAAAGCCAGGTGATACACCAAATGCAATGTTAAGTCCTATTAGGGCAAAATACATTGCCAAGCTTGAAAAGTCTTATGAGGATAAGGCTAGGGAGAAGGCCATCCAAGATAACATTGCAAGGAAGAGGGAATTATTAGACGCCATGAAAGAGAGTGGGTATGATGATTATGAAATTCAACACTCAACTTCTATCCCTTACACCAATGACCCCTTTCACTATCTTCATCCTTCTTGTGGCCAACCATCAAAAGGAACAAAGAGAACAAACATCCAAAGCTTTTTCTCATCTTCTGCCAACATTGCCTCTTCTAATCCCATTTCCTCCCAGCCAAGTTGTCAACCTACTTTGGATCAACATTGGAAAAAACAATGCAAAGAAACTTCTCATCAATACATTGCTAGATGGTGGTATGATTCAAATATCCCATTTAATGTTGCTCGCTCGCCTTACTACCAAGCTATGTGGGACTCTGTTATAGCTGCAGGAAAAGGCTTCAAAGCCCTAGTCTGCATGACTTGAGGGGAGCTCTTTTGCAAAAAGAGATATCTTCCATTGATGAGTATTTGGTTGAGTTTAAAGATTCATGGCTCAAAACAGGTTGTTCCATCATGTCAGATGGATGGACCAATGGAAAGAACCGCACTATCATTAATTTCCTTGTTTCTTGCCCTGAAGGAACCATGTTTTTGAAATCAGTTGATGCATTCGATAAGGTGAAGGATGCAGCACTTTTATTTGAGCTTTTGGATAACATTATTTAAGAAGTTGGGGAGCAGCATGTTGTGCAGGGCATCACCGATAATGCCTCAAACTATGTTTTTGTTGGAAAGATGCTTGAGACCAAATATAAGACCATATTTTGGACTCCATGTGCTACACATTGCATAGACCTCATGCTTGAGGATATAGGTAAAGTGGAGTGGGTAAAAAACATTGTAGAGCATGCCAAGTGCATTACAAAATACATTTATAACCACTCATGGGTATTGAGCCTAATGAGGAGAAACACTGGGGGCAAAGAGCTTGTTAGGCCTGCAATTACGAGATTTGCAACTCACTTCCTCACGTTGCAATGTCTCAATGGTCAACATAAAAACTTGTAGAAGATGTTTTCCTCTAAAGAATGGTCTAGATCTTGGTGGGTTCGTAGACTAAATGAAAAAGACACCAAAAAGAAAGTGTTAGACAATTATTTTTGGAAAAGGTCTGTAGAGCTTGTGAAAATTACCAAGCCCCT
>APFE031594894.1:25037-69602 GCA_000404065.3 Pinus taeda | reverse complement strand
ATTGGAAGAGTCATTATTGTAAAAGAGTCAATCTGCCTAGAGTCGAAAAGGCATTATTGGGAGGTATAGGAGTCTTTGTTGGGATGATGTCATGGTTGGGTTGCAGGTCATAGTGTGATAAGGGTGTTCGGTCAAAATCATTGTAAATCATATTGTATCGTGGATCGTTGTCCCTGGTACGGGAATTCACACTCTTGTCTCATTTCAGTCATTATAGGGCGATAGGGAGGTGCTAGGCTGATGCATGAAGTCGCCTATAGGTTGGAGCCTGCCAACACTTCAGGGTGGTAGGTTGGTCTAGGATGTTGGGGCATCCATTTAGTTGACTACTGAAGAAACCAGAGCATTGGGGCATCCTTCCAGTGGGAGCTGGAGAAGAATGCTTTTCTAGAATTCTAGGAAGTTGTTGCTTTCATTTCAGTTGGGGTTGAAGATTAAATAATTTATTAGAAAATGTTCAGTGGTTATTGACCCAGAGGGGGTTTTGCACCTAAAGTTCTTGTGTCTACTTTGTTCTTTTATTTACTATTATTACTGCATAAACATTAATAATAATTGAAGATTAACTAATGCTCTGAAAAGATTTAAAAGTGCTAATTGCTAAGAAAAACTGATTCACCCCACCCCCCCCCGCTCTCAGTGTTTCCAACATATGTATTATGTCACAATTGTATTTGTATGCATAAGGTTGCTTTGTAAAACTTACGTCTTATGAAGATCTATGTTTGAATGAACGAATTTGTATCATCAATGAGAATTTGTGTAAGAAATATCTAATTTTTACTATATATATATATATAGATATATTTAAAGTGTCCTAACATATCCTGTTGCAGGGGGTCAACGTGTCCATGTCTGACACTCGAATCCTCGTGTCCTTCGTGTTCCATGTCCCCGTGTTAGGTGACTTAGTAGTTTGCTTATCATGGACACTTTTGTGCATGGATTAATGAGGGGGTTTGGTGGAAAGAATGGGCTAGGTCTGTGCTCTTGTCCCCTACACCCTTTTGGATGTTAACATTGGATTTTAGTCCCGTGGGACCTCTTTTACCGGCCCTTGGGCTTTAGGGATGGTATTACATGGGAAACCTCGATATTGGTTTCGTGGTCCCCCTCCTTCATCCGATATATTAGTCCCCTCCCACTCATTATAACCCCATTCATCATTTCTCCCACCTGGGTCCACATTCTTCTATTGGGTCCACATAGGGTTAGCTTTCCTTTTGCCCACGCCTTGGGTCGGGCCTGGAATGATGCCCTGGAGGTTGATCCAACTGAAAAGAATATTAAAAGCATAATTGGCCAGATTCAACAAGAAAATGTACGCACAAAATGCAAAAGATTGCCGAGACAAACACATTTAGCACGGATAAAACTGTTGTGAGATCCAGCCCCAGTGCAGAGTTGTAATTTCAAAAAGATATGTTATTAATTGAATACATTCTAAACTGTTGTGAGATCCAACCCCAGTGCAGAGTTGTAATTTCAAAAAGATATGTTATTAATTGAATACATTCTTCTACCTTCACTGTCGTTGCAGGATTTTCCTCAATTCAACATAATTTGCCTTTGAATATGAGCACAAATTCCGAAGAATTCTCGCAACGCATTCCGAAGAATCTTGATTGATTACTTGGAGCGCATGGTCCCTAGCCATGCAGACCAGTTGGAAATACATAGACAACTTACTGTTTTCACTATGGCAGGTGGTACTTTTGGAAAAAACTTGGCAAAGATGGCAAGAGATGTGGACCAATCAAGTAAGCAATTCCAGTTTCCAATTTGTTTTTCTTTTCAAGTTAAAATTGTTTACATTCTTTACAATTCAAATTATAAACTAAGTTACTTATTGATGTCTTTTTCTTTGCAGCACATTGGTGGGAGTCATTTGTTGGCCAGTGTTCTCAATTGCAAAGGTTTGCAATTAGAGTCCTCAGTCAAACTTGCAGGTTGTGAGCACAACTAGTCTGTTTTTGAGCGCATACAAACGAACAAGAGACACTGTTTGGAACAAAAACGGTTAAATGATCTTGTTTTCGTGCAAAACAACCTTCGACTGAGGAGGAACCAAATGATGAGAAAAACACCTGATCTAGATCCCATTGTGTTGGACGATATTAATCCAACATCAGAATGGGTGGAGGAGATTGAAGAACCTGTGTTCGAGGTTGATTTTGATATCGACATGGCTTTAGCGGGGCATGAAGCAGATTATGTGGCAGCATCAAAACCAAGATCAGTAGTGGCATCAAGGAAAGGCAAAGAACCAATGGAAGGCACTAGTCGTGCAGGTCGACAAACTCATGCTTCCATCAGGTCCACTTCTATTGTTATTGGTGGCATTGATACTGAGGTTGCAGATCAGGCTAGGGCATCCTCAGACTCTGAACCAGATGATGTCTATGTATCTCCTAATGATGATCTTGTGGCTAGTAGTGGTGATGAACTTGATGATTGATCATGTTACACTGTAGACTTGTAGTAGGTCAATGGCCCCATAGCTTGCAGCATTGTTTTTGGACTTTATAGGCCATTTAGAGCCTTATTGCTTATGTATTTTGCTATTTTGTTGATGATATGTATTGCACTTGGTGCCATTTTGATATATTCACCTTTACATGGTATATAAATGAGCAAACTTTGCATATTTTGTCTCTATTGGCTATATTCTAATGTTGTGTGTTTGGAAACATGAATGAAAATCTTAAAATTATGTGTTTTTATAAAAAATAAATATATAATGTATTTTTTACAACGACCGAGTCATTGAAATCGAGCCGACCGAGTCGATACCGAGTCGGAGTCGGAGTCGGAGTCGACCCTCGACCGAGTCGGAGTCGGAGTCGGAGTTTTAAAACATTGGTTTAGACCAAACCAGTCCCGATTAAACCGATTCCGGTTGGTAAACCAGTTCATTAGGTGGATCGTTCCGGTTTTAAAACCACTGGTCCAATCAAAAGGGCAAGAAGAAGGATCTAAGGAGGATCAAGTGCTTCCATTGCCATGAGTTTGGACACTATGCCACTAAGTGTCCTAAGCAGAAGGAGTATAGTAAGGATCATGTAGTTGCATCAGCAGAGGTAGATGTACTTTCTACCCAGTTCGAGAAATATTTCTCATTGATTGCTTGCATGGCAAGCTCAGCAGATAGCAATATATGGTATATTGATTTAGGAGCATCCTTCCACATGACCGGGAACAAGAAGAGTTTCAGCCACCTGAAGGAGAAGGACATGTATTTTCAGATTGAGCTAGGAGATGATGGTTAGTATATAGCTAGGGAGTTGTTACTGTCAGTTTTCAGAGGGATTCGTGTAATCCTCTTCATCTCAAAAATGTTCTCTATGTTCCAGGATTGAGGCAAAACCTTGCTTCGGTAGCTACCCTTGAGGACAAGGGATATGATATCATCTTCAGTAGAGGTAAGTCGTACCTCTAGCACTTAGCTTTTGGATGTAAGAAGCAGATAGGTGTGAGGGTCAAGAATCTTTACAAGTTGCAAGAAGAGAGAGATGCAGCCTTGAGCAATAAGGAGAGCTCAGAGTAGAGAAGTGGTGGTTGAGCGAGAGCAGGATAGAGCTCTCAAGATGGAGCCTCAGCCAATATCTCAGTTTGAGTCTAAGCTAGTTGGTAGTTGGCCTAACCAGCAAGATGATGAGGAGCATTGCCTAGGGCGAGTGGAGGCAACCACTCAGTCAAGTGGGCAGAGGATTTGGTTAAGGGAGATAAGAAGAGAGTTGGATCTTCCAATATCACTTCTCGGAAGCAACCACAGAGGTACACAGGGTACATGGCACTTATGACTGAGGTGATAGACTCGCAAAGCATGGTGGGAAAGAACAGGTCTTCAGATCAGGTTCCGCAGAAGGAAGCAGGGAAGTCTTCTAGTTCAGAGGGAGTAGTTGCAGCAGCAGAGAACATGGTAGTATTGGAGACAGATCTAGGTGGACAAGGTTCTTCCAGAAGCACCTTCCTCGCTAAGGAGTGTTAAAAATAATAGCGAGAAAGGTCCTTCTTTGACTTGTGCCTTAGTCAAAGAGACTGGAAGTAGTTTTTCCTTAGCATGCACAAGTTCCTATAAGTTAGGAACCAATCCATATAAGTTAGGAGCTAATTCCTAAAAATTAGGAGTTCCTAAAATTTAGGAGGAAATCCTAAAAATTAGGACATTTGCGTGAAGTTGTTTGACTAGTGCAGATGTGGAAGGCTCAATTGTTGTCTTCTAGTGCAAGTTAATTTGGGAAAGGATGAGCTAAGACAACCTTAAATTATAAATTAAGGCAAGACGACTTACAACAACTTGATAGCCTTTGTTAACTCTTCAACCAGCAATTCGATTTCCTAAAATAAAGACTTGCTAGATTTGGCCTATTCAAAAAGCTTAAAGGGAGGATCAAGGCACATTGTTATTCATTATTTTGTGAGCACGAGTTGGTGACACAAAGCAATAGAGAACACAAATTTGTGTTTGTGTGTGAGCTTGTGAGAGGATCAGTGTACCAAGAGAGGCTTGTCCACACATTTATAAGAGAATTTCCTTGGGATTTACGCAAGGAAATAAGCAAGCAGGGATCATCGTCTTGTAGGTGCTTTAGTTTAATACAATAACATAAAACCATATTAGTTTCTATTGAAACAAGATTGTTTTTGTAAGAGATTTGTTGCTCATTTTCTATCAATATAATTCTCAATCAAGCAAAGAGTTTTCCTAATTGGATTCCCTAAAAAATTTGTGTTTTTTATATTGTGTGATTGTGTTATTTCCATTCCTATTCCACTGCAAAATAAGTAGAGAAATTATGTGTCTATATGAAAAGAAACTAGTTTTCAAATTGTTCATATTAGCAGTTGCATAATTTCAAGGAATTTCTACACAACTCAGCAGTCAATAGGTGGCATAGGCATCGTGCCTCAAGCCATAGCATGGAAAGATTTGACCGCCATCCTCCACGATGAATCAAAACGACCATGAAAAATGGTACTCCCATATGAAGGTTGCAATGAATTCAAGTGAGGTTCAATAATCTCTAGCATGCAACTGCAGAACAGAAACAACGGGGAACGGATTTGGGAACTGTTATCCACCACCAGTGGGTGACATCCATAGGAGAATTTTTCTCCTAGATATGTCTTCAGTCGACAGGCCCTTGCAGCCACCAGATAGCTCAATGTGCCACCATTCTCCGCCACATGTGCCAACTATTATGTGCCCTCGTCCACCTATTATGATCTGTATGTTTGAAGGTGGGCCTTCCAACCCTAAAGGTATGGCTTTCATTATGTAATTGGGTATGCTTGCTTGCTTTTCTTGGACACATTTGGACATGGATTAGTGGGGGGATTCGACAGAAAGAATGGGCTTGGTTTGTACTCTTGTTCCCTTGTCCCAACTTAGTGGTTAATCTTGTACCCTAGTCCCGCGGGATCTCCTTTATTGGCTAATAGCTTTAGGAATGGAACTACAAGGGAAGCCTTGATTTTGGTTGTGTGGTCCCGCTTCCCAACACCATATATCTCACTCCCCTCCGCTCATTATAACCCCTTTTCACACTTTTCCCATTTAGGTCCACATTTGTCCATTGGGTCCACAAGGAGTTAGCCTCCTCCTCCCCTTGTCCACACTTTGGGTCAGGCCTAGAACGATGCCCTGGAGATTGATGCAGCTAAAAAGAAAGTTAAAAGCATAATTTGGCCACTTACAACAAGAAATCTACCATAGAATGGAAAATATGGCCGGGATATAAGAATTTAGCATGTGAGCAAAATCCAAGCATGAGCTCTATCACCTATTATGGAAATCACCCCGATTCCTAAGGCTTCTATGTGTGCCCCCTACATCATTAAGGAACGCATGATTGTCCCAACCCCTCATGGGAGATGAACTTCCCAACCTTAAGGGGGTAATCACTACTCTATCATACACATCATTCTCTCATCCCCTGGAGCCCCAAGCAGTTAAAAGAAATAAAAATCAATAAAAGGCAAAAGGCATATGAAGAAGGGTGGAAAAACAAAGGTCGGGTTAACTCATGCACCACAATTCCTCCCTCCTACATTCATACACCCATGTGTGGGCTTCCCTCATTATAGCTACCATTTTAACACGGCATGTGGCTTGGAGCCTCCTTGTTGCCCCATTCCATTCCATCACTATTTCACATGACACCTACCATTTGATGGATGTACCATGGACCTGTCACTCCCTTAGAGGGTGAAAACAACTAATAGGGTCCTTTCTTAACCTCCTCTTTGTGCTTGGTGAAACATGTACACTGTAAAGCCTATTTGGAAAGGCATGCCACTATGAAATGTCCACTTTTGCCCCTAATTTGCAAGCTTTTTTACTCAATTGCACTAATATATTGTTGTACTGGAAGGTGAGGAGATGCATTAGATCTTATACAGGATTGCAAATGGGCCTTCATCTTCGCCTTGGCCTCCCTATACGGGATCCAAGCCCTTTAGAGGGTCAAAATGGCACTTGTAGGGTGAGCGTTGAGAGTCATGGGCCTCCACCATAGCAGAGCATTCATTGCCACGGCATGGACTTCCTCGGCACCCCATATTTCTTGCTCATGCCCCAGCGATATAGAGGTGATGATGCACTTGGACCACGTTGCCCAGTCGGCCACACACTTGCACCACACACTAGGTTGCACACGTTGCCCAGGTGGGGTGTTGTCTCATCCAGAGAGACATGTGAGGGATTTTATCATCATTCTAGCCCTTATTGATGGAGAATCAACATGTTTGATCCAGTTGGAGACCCATGAGACCATTCATTATGCCCCACAGCCACTTGGGAGCACCACGGATGTTTTGCATGGGAACAAAGGGGCCAACCCCTTGGTCATCATTTTGAGAGCCCTACTCTTCAAATTGGCACATGGAGGACTTATCTTGGCCTTCCAATGGCCATTTCACACCATTATTTGATCATCTCAGCCTCATTAGGAAGGCTTGTTGTATACATTCGAGGTATTTGGTGGGCTTGTCACCAATAAGGTTGTTATTTTGCACATTAAAGTCATTTTTAGGGGCTTATTAGGCTAATTAGACTAAATCAAACTCCTAAAGGTTCATATAAATACAAGTAGAGCCTCATTTGTAAATCATCATCATTTGGATTGAGATTTTCTCTTGAAAAAAAATTCGGACCTGCAATTGATGGACGAAATTGGAAGTTGTTGATGCATTTTGATGTTTGGATTTTCGCTAATCTTGTCTTGGAGCTTCTAATTGCAATTATGATGGATAGATATAATCGCATTTCATTGTAAGTGTATTTTGATGCTATATCTTTGTATCATTATATGTCTAATGTATGGAATGTATTATCATGTTCATGTTGATGCCCTAATTTAATGCAAATTACTGAAAACACTTGAATACTGAAGCATTGCATGCATTACTCATTAAGGAAATGTGAATGAATGTTCCTAGAAACTTGTATTGTCTTGCAAACCTTAAAAATCCATCATCTCCTGCCAAACGAAGTATAAATTCCTTTATTGTTGGGTAGTTGCCTCATTAGGTTTAGCAGACGCTGCATAGGACTCGATAGAGTGAAGTTCCTTCATCGAAGTTGATCTTGACTCCATCTCTCCCAATTGGCTAGGCATTAGTCCTAATCCTAGTTGATCAACCTTAAAACCTTATATTTTCTCCCTTTTTCTATTCTTCTGCATTAGGGTGGTCATCTTGAAGAGTGAGTTGCAAGCTACTACGTTGGGGTTTCCTCTAAGTGTCCTCAAAATTTGAAGCAAATCTTGTGGCTAGTCGAGAGAAACCTTGATCCCTAGCTCAAGCATCAATTCTGCCCCTAGACTCCTTTGGTTAGACTCGTTGGATTTAATCACTCTTTGACCTCTCTCATCCTTGCTTGACCTAGGTATCTCACTAAAGGTTATTCCTCTTGGAATATTGCAAACCCTAGGCCTCACTTGGATTCTTCTATGTCTCTCTTGTCGTCCCAAACCTTCATATGGTGATCATCTTACATAACCCTAAGAGAAGTCTTCCCATTCCCTTAGGAAGCCTTGACTTAAGAGTATCCCTTGTATTGGGCATTCCTTCCTCCTAGGTCTAGGCCTTCTTATAAGCCTTTCTTGGAGAGCCATTGTCTTGCTTTTGAAGCAACCAAGCCTTCATCTAAGTTCCTCCTTTGAATGGGCTTTGGAAATCACACTATACCTAGCCATTGATCCTATAATCCTAGTGATTTCCCTTATATCGAGACTCCTCCCATTGGTGAAAGTCTGTAAAGAGCAAGGGACATTCATTGAGATGACAGTGGGTCTTTGTCCCATTGTTGTCATTTGGTCTAGTAGTTGTCCTTTATGTGCCCCTCCTAAGAACCCTACTAGATTGTGTGGCAACAAGAACATTATCGATTTTTTTCCATGCTACCTAATGATGTAATTTCCATCAGGTTGATTGATATATAAGGCATTCTTAGCCCCTTGTTGTTGTTGTTTCAGTTGTTATCTTTGGCTTCCTTTTGGGGCCTTTCTAGAATCTACGAGAGTCGTTCATACACAAACTGGACATAGGATACTAGCACTGAGGTTCCCATGGACTCAATGCTTTCGCCCAACAATGGTACCCCTCTGGCCCTTGCCTACGAAGCATTCACTAGGTGGTAAAAATATTGTTGACTAATCTCGCTCTTATTGCATGGATTTTTCTTTATCTAACCCTCTATATTCAAGGATATAGAACTTGGGATTGTGACTTTCTCTATTCTATTACTCGATCTACTGACTCCTCAGGCGATCAATCTTTATTGCTCATCTCACAATCTGGACAATGGTGCCCTCATTTGCCTAAGCTTCTAATCTCGCGAGTGAAATCTCTCCTCTTGGTGGGAACTAGAATCTACGAGACTTGTTCATACACATACCGAATGAAAGACCTGTTAATTTTTCAATGTTATATTTTGTAACAATCACTATAACAATTTTTTCTTTCAGTAGCAATCACTTTTTCCAATATGACAGTAAGCAATTGTAGATAGAACAGTAAACAATATGCACAATAAATGACAGCCAAGATCAATGAGACATAGAGATTTAGGTCAAAGACCAAGAAAAAACCCCACAAGGGGAAAAGCAAACCAAATTCGTCTTCTATTAGATGTTCATCAAATGTTTAGCAGAGATACATAATCTAAGTACATCCAACAATTAGTCAAAGGTCAAAGCCTTGACTATCCAAGTCAACAAATCAATATCCAATCAAAGATGAGCATAAAAGTCAATTCTGGTTTAAGTACTAGTTCTGCAAAATTTTGGCCCCGTCAAAGTTCAGTTAATGCAGCCCTAACCAGTCAAAGTCAACAGTGCAAAGTGTTCAGAGAATTTTGGTCAAGTCATCAATAAATTCAGCCTTCCTTGCTTGGTCAAACCCTGTCAAAACAGTCCTCAAATCTGCCTCCAAGAACAGTTCAAAATTCGGTGAAACTAGCCCAAGTCAAATGAAGTGAATGCAGGTCAAAACAGTCCCAAAAACATAAGTCAACACAGTCAGCAGAATTTCTCTCTCCTCCTTTTGCATGTGTGAACTCGGCCCTGCAATTTTCACATGAGGTTGAACCAAATGAAGAAGATTGATGAGTGATGTGATGCCTCCAACTGATGCCAAGTTAGGTGTATTTATATATGGTCTTGGAGGTCAATTTTCTCTCTCTAGACCGACTTGTACTTTTGGAGATGACTTGGTCCAGCAACAAAAGTAATATTTTTCCATGAGCAATTTTTTTTTTCCAAGTGCAAGTCGGGTCTCCTTAGGGTTTGTTGTGCTTCCCTGATGGGGAAATTGCTCCCTCAGTCCTTTCAAACAACTCTAGTACCCCTCCTGCCCTTGCCTCCGAAGCATTCACCAAGTGGTAAGAATTTTGTCAACTAGTCTCGCTTCTGTTGCATGGGTTTTTCTTTATCTGGTCCTCCGTAGTCAAGGATATATAGTCTGGGGTTGCGACTTTGTCTATTCTATTACTCGGTCTACTGACTCCTTGGTGGGTCGATCTTCACTGCCCATCTTACAATCTGGACAATGGCGCCGTCATTTGTCTAAGCTTCTAATCTCAAGAGTGAAATCTGTCCTCTTGGTGGGAACTGGTTCTATCTCCATCACATAGATTGGTTGTTAAATGAGAGGAAAGCATCTTGGTTTCTGCAAAAGTCTTTGCTTTGTTGAAGGTATGTTTGGCTCAGGGCTACTGGCAGTAGCCTATGGATAGCAATTTGCAGGGTTTCCCCCACTTCTTGGTCTGTGCAGGGTCTCGACGCCATCTACTGGATTAGCACCATGGTCCATCAACGAGGCCGCTCTCGCAAAGGCTATGGAGCTCCCGCGCCCAAGCCTCTGATGTCATTTCTGTTTGCAAACTTCCCTTCATATTCAGCAGAAGCTTCAGGAGATTGAGGAAAGTATAGCTACAGAAAGAGAATGTCATTCACATTCAGAAGTGTTAGCGACAGTAGCTGACTGGGTTCCAGATAATGGACCAAAATCAATATGTATATGATGGCCCTCTATTCGCAGCTGAAATTGCTCCTGGGCAAAGTGTTATGCAACAGAAATGATGCAAAAGACGAAATCTTGGGTGAGATGTATGAGCTTCAAGCAGAATCCAAAGCCATGGACAAAAGACTAGGCCAAATAGAAGAGGTCATCCTGCAGGGCGAAGATCCTGCTCTGAACAGTCCAGGTGACCAGTTGCCCATCAATGTGGATGCTTCCACCTCCTCATAGTATTTTGAATTTTCATGATACTTTATGGCCTCTGTTATGTTTATCATCAAGCTCAGTCTCAATTAGTTTCAATCTATGGCCTAGCTGCTCTGGTTTCCCCAGTGGCAGGCCAACGCCATACAGAAGGTTACATTATCTATAAATTTTCTATGATCAAAAGAGGGCTATAAATTTATATATGTGTGTGTGTGTGTTTGTGATCTCAAATTTTAACTCAGCATTGTCTCAATCTATTCTGTGGAGCTGCTGTTATTAACAAACTCATTCTCAGACAGGACAACGATTACCCATTTGGGCTAAAGGGAATAAACATACATAAGCTGGTTTAGTATGCCTTTAGGGGGGTTCTTTACACCCATATGTTTTTGTTGGGCTACTATTGCTGGTTGTAATTACTAAAGTCCCTTTGAGCTATTATGGTCTTTAGTAGACTTTAATATAACCTTCAACTTCTATTTCAATTTCTAGTGCTCATTCCGTCAGATTATCCTCAGATTAGTATGCCTCACTCAGAGACATTTTTAAAGAAGAGGCAGCTACATCTGAGTTTAAAGAAGCTAGAGCTCTAAAATGGCTAAATAAATTCAAAGTAGGTTTCTCCTAAAACAATGTGGATACCAAGAATGGTCCAAAAGGATATGCATATAGTTGAGGTTCCAAAACTGGTTCTCTTTCTTTAAGGCCATATAACACTTGCAAGGAATTCAGAAAAAATGATAAGGGGATTAAAAATTGCAAATAAAAGAGGACTTAACCGTCTAAGTATTCACGGAAATTTCAAATTGTGGTGGAAGCTCTTGGAAGCAATAACGATGTAGCTTATGCAGACATCAAGGACCCAGTAAGAGAGATAGAAAGGTTGCAAAGGTGATTTAAGAAGCTCAAATTGTTCATATTTTCCAAGAAAAGAACATCACTAATATAACAGTTGACCTTCAATCTTGATTTTATGAATCAGAACCTTGGTTGGTTTATTCATGAGCAGAATATATTTTCTACATTCTATGTGCTTTGCAGTAACTGTGCATATGAACTATGTATGGTCAATATCTAGGACGAAAGAAAATTAGTCTAAAGAATTTTGGTATTTGGTCATAGATCATTTAATCAATGTTCCTCAAGTTGCTGGGGCATGGGAGCACAGAATCAGGGAGACGCACACGGGGAACATGCAGAGACGTCCTTTAAATTCAAATTTTTAGATGGTACAAACATGATTCCTCAATCACCAATGACCATTGCTATTATCATATTGTTATTGATATATCATATATCATATTGAATCAAACATACATGCACATCAAATTTTCAAATTTGAAATTTAAAATTTATAAGAAAATCATAAATAAAATATATTGATTCAAATCAATCATTCTAAAAATTATTAAACAAACTTCAAATACTAAAAGTAAATGCTAAATAGTAGGTTATCAGTTTCCAGAGTCAAAAATTAAACCTGTCAACACTGAAAATAAAAGTAACTACAAGAATTCAACATCAAATGAGCATCAAGGAGTAAGCACTCCTTATCCTAGGGTCATGGGAAACATGGGAGATGCACCCCTGACCCTGTGGGACACTTCCCTGTGTAAAACTTCATTCAATGATGAGCTTGGGTTAGATTGCAATCAAGCTCAGGTTTGATTTATATATAAAATGAATTGACATCTAATATGAATACACACACAAACACACATATGTTTATATTGTCATTTAAGGAAAAGAATACAATAGAGAAGTGTTAATTAAAGCTCGATCTCAACAATCTCACTACTAAGGCAATAACTGATGGATAACCTCACCTTGACTTGCGCACGCTTCATTTCAACATAATGATTTTTCAAGTTGGGTGGAGCATTCTGCGGGCCAGGAATTGATATGGCATTGACCATCAAGGGAAAGAGAACAGGTATATTCTTGTGAACATGACCCTCATAGACTTTGAAAAGAAACATCACAATCAAAGGGAATTCTGTAACAATTCTGAAGGACCGAGTGCTTGGATTCAACTTCCTAGGAGTCAGCCTCACATATGGTCTGTGTGGACCAAAATATCCCATGGAATGTTGACTAGTTCCCAACTGATTTTCATTTCCACTTGAGTCATCAAAAAAGTACTTAACAGTGTCTTCGAAATTCTGATAAATCTGCAATTTCTCAAATGGAAAAAGAAGAAGACAATTAGTGTCAATTTTGTACACTCAAATAGAACGTAAACAAATTGAGAAAAGCTTTAGTAAAATGTGTATCTGATTCTATTCTTTGTTTTCTAAAGAAGTCAAAATTTGAGCACACAATACAAAATAGCGTGTCATCTTTATGTAATAGAGGAATCCACAAATTTAAACCATGAGCAACAGTCCAAAGATTAAAAAGCATTTTCATAATAGATAAAAGCCTATAATAATTGTGTCAGATTGGATCATTATATTATTTGCCATCCATCTTGATGCTTTCAAAGTGGAAAAATTGGAGGAATCAACTCAGAAGACCATTTTTACTGGCAGGTCCTAGTTTGGCAAAATGGGGTCTGAAAGCTTCCAAAAGCAGTTTGAGGCATAAAATGGCAGTTTTTTGAGGGGGTAAAACTTTGTTGTTTAAGTGCCACACTACCTAGCACTATTTGCAGTTGGATTTCTTTCCAATGACACAAGAAAGACCTCAGATGGAGTTTGTATGCAAAAGTTATGCCACCTAGAAGTTGACCTTCCTCTTCTGACCACAATGATTTGAAAGGATGACACATCAGCCCCCATTATTGATGGAAAATGGGCTAGCCACATGACCATGATAAAGAAGACTATAGAAGAGTCAATATTGTAACTCTAGTAAAGAATTGAAGAATTCAAACTTAACCACTAGTAAGATATTGAGTTGTGTTACAATTGGGCCTATTACCCACCACCAGTGGGTGACTCCATAGAAGAAATTTTCTCCTAGATTTGCTTTCAGCCAGCAGCCCCTAACAGGCACCAGTGTAGCCGATATATTGTGTCAGTTGATCTCCGTTCCCTGAGTTAGTCATATGCCCCCTCGCCCATCTGTCAAGAGCATATGTTTAAAGGTTGGCCATCATCTCATTTCACTCATTCTTCTCTCTCTCTCCCCTTAGCTTTGGGTTATACAAGGAGCAGCTCACACGTGGGAAGAAGGAGGACACATTAAGGCAAGGAGGACGCAGAAGCTGTTGAAGATCTCTTTGACCTACGTTGACCAAGCGTTGACTCATCAAGGGTGCGGTTTTGGTGTGGCTACCTCTCCTAGGCAGGCCGCAGATTTTGGAACAGAAATCGAGGCAATTCATCCACAGGTTTGACCAACGTTAACTACCCTAGTTTTGGGCAGCAGGTTGACTTCAGTCAACAACAGTTTGACTGTGTTTTTGGGGCTGTTCAAGGGTTGTTTCTTCAGGCTGTTCGAGGGCTACTTGACCGGAAATTGACCAAGCATATTGGAGGTCAATTTCAACTCGTTTGACCAAATTTGATTCCGCTGATCTAGAGTTTGCTGCTGCTGATATAAAATTACAGAATTCTGATTTTGTACTATTTTCTCTTTGCTGAACTATTGAAGATAAAAGAAGATTTGATCAAAGGGTTTCCCCACATTGGGGTTTGTCCCTGGCTAACTGCCACATCTTGTGTCTCTTGTCTTGGCTTGTTTTCTGTTGATCATTTAATGTTCTATCTACACTTTACCTAATGTATATGTGATTACTAATCTGTGGCTAATAAGAAGAAAAGAAGTAAACTGCTCTAAGCATAGAACATACCATAATTTAACACAGTTTTTGTGCCACTATCAAACATTATGAGCTCATAAATCCATGCCACAGCCAGCTATTTTCTCCTTCGAATCTCATGCTATAGGTCAGCTACTATACCTCGAAATTCAAGCCAGTCAACCTAGAAATTTCTCCACAAATTTCGATCAACTGTACTAGTAGATTCCCCTTGAATTTTGTGCACAGAATCTCCTCGATTTCAGTGCTATATATGCCTAAAATCTCAGCCTCAGACCCAACTTTCCTACCTCAAATTGCAGGCCTGTTGTTGAAAATGTAGCAAGCAAGGTCATATGGCTTGTGCCTTAGCCAGTTAAGACCTCGAGTTGTCCTCATGAGTTAGACTTCAAGTAGGCTGAGTTATTTCCAATTTACTAGAATACTTATCAAGTTAGCATGCATAGAGTAGTAGATTCAATTAAGTGGAGTCGTCATCAGGTTGACTACAAAACAAGGTGGCAGTTAGCAATTTAGTTAGAGCGAGTTAGTCTTCAGTTTTGTTTGAAGGAAAAGCAAGTTAGAAGTGTTGATTGGAGAGAGCATGAGTTAACAACTCCAGTGATGATTGGAAGGAGAGCAGGTAACACTCTCAATTAAATCGCTATCGAAGCTCAAGTTCTAAATTAAGTTGGGCCTCCTTGCATGGATCGAAGTTCACCTATAACAAGAGGACAAAGGCACAAGTAAATTACAATTGTTTTATGGACAAAGGTTTGTAACAAGACAGAGCTCACGAGTTTGTGAGACAACCTTGATTGTGGAGCACAGGAATTGGGTCCTAAGAAATAGGAGCCGCAAGTGCAGTAGGATTTAGGAGTTGGTTGTGCACAAGAGAGGAGTCGAGGTCCTAAAGAATAGGAGGTTGAACTGTGCTAAGAAATAGGCCACAAGTGAGGGCCTGGAGTGCACTAGGAAATAGGAGATTAGTGCAAGGAATATGGGGCTCAAGTGCGCAAGGAAGGAGCAGCAGAATTGAAGCAAGACAGCATGGTTTGCAGAGGAAGTCAAGGAGGCAACAAAGGAAGAATTGTGCAAGAACCGAGATCATGAAGTGATCAAGGCAGGCCAAGATCAGTTGTGACAGATGAGAATTGTGTAAGAAGCTATTAAATTTAGTTAACAATGGTATGTTCTATGCTTAGCACAATTACTTCAATGTACTTTAAGCAGCCCAATGACAATTTCCGATAGCAATCACATCAACCATAAATCACATTGACAATAATTGTAGCTAGAACATAAAATAAAATGCAGAAGACAAGCCAAGACAAGAGAACACTAGATTTGGCAGATGCCAGGGAAAAACCCCAATGTGGGGAAAACCCTTTGATCAATTCTTCTTCTTATTATATCAAACGTTCAACAGAGAGAGAGTACAAAAAGTTAGTTGACTTGCCAAATCAAAGCCAAAACAACCCTATCAAATTTGCAGTCAATTGTAGTCAAACTCAACCCTAACCACAAAGTCAAAGATGTTCAACGCAACAGTGAAACTTCTCCTTGAAGCTCAAGTCAAAGGCACTCAAACTCGGCCTCCAGCAATTTTCAAAGTCAACGCAAAACAGTCAAAATCTGTAGTCAAACTTGGTCAACCTAAAGTCAACCTTGTGGTCAAATAGAGTCAAACCCTCCAAAATCACAATCAAACTTGGTCAAACAACCCCTAGTCAAACCCTTGCAATAGTCTTAAAATTCGGCCCTGCAATCTACCAGAAAATTTGTCCTCCTTGCCACACGTGAGAGAAAGAGAATGCCCAATAGTTGTATGAACCAATAAGAGAAGGAGAGAGAAGAATGTGTGAGTAGTGAGGTGAGAGGTCACTTGTATTTATACAAGTCATTGAGGGTGAAGTGACACATCCATTGGGCTTCATGAGCCTACATGATGATGTGGCCAACCTGAACAATTTGCACATGTGTGGTCATAAATTCAAAAACACAATTCTGCTTGTCTAAATTAGAATATCTTTAGATCAATTTTGGTCCTCTCGAAAAGAGGAATTTAATGCAATCATCATCTCCATCAAATGAGCTATCTAAAGTGGAATTTGGCCCTAGTTTCCAATTTTAACACTCCCTCTCAACTAGGGAGAATTCCACCTATCAATCCATCATCAATCATCGTGCCATCTTGTTATTATGTACCATCTATGTATCTCATCTCATCTCTGCTCTACTAAACATTGATATGAATAATGAAGAATAATAATCAATCGAGAGTGAGTCACAAGACCTTACCACTCTCCACTGACAAAAGTCAGTCTAGAGGTAGAACCTCAATCACACTTGATCCCAGATCAAGTTGTTGAACACCATGCATCCTAGACATAGGGAGTACGGCAATACATGATGCGTCCATCTACAGTGATATGGTCCCTATCCACTTTTCCCAACTCATTGGCCAGATGAGAGGAACTTCCCATGAGTCTCGGACTACGTGGGTAGGATGTATGTTGGAGCATCAACAAAAGAAGGTGAACCACTCATCTTATGCATATTTCAATTGTAGGGGAAGGTGAACCACTCACCCTACACACACATCAACCATCATAACGTATCATAGAAGAAGGTGAACCACTCACCCTGTACACAGCGCACCAATAGGGGAAGGTGAACCACTCACCCTATGGTCGCTCATAGCTCCAAGATGTACCCCAAGCCCCTAGGAGTTCCCAGAGCTCAATGTCCAACTTAAGCGGGACCCTCATGGAAGGGTCTTTCCACGACTCCAAGTCTCTCTCAGAAGGCTAATAATTTGACCTTCCCCAAGGAATTCGTGAGGATGTCTGCAACCTGCTCATCAATCATGATGTGTTGGAGCCTTATAGATCCTCGTTGTACCATATGTCCGAACAACAGCTTACCGAGAACATCAAGGCCCCCACAAGTTGTCTATATTCATAGGGGCTTGCCAATTCGGGCCCAGCAGCACTTCCACATAACTTCTTGAAGTTGAGTTCCACCGGAGTAGACATAGAGTTGCGATCCACCATCCCACATCTCTCGAGTAGCTTCACAATGTATTTGCCTTAAGAAAAGAAAATCTCACCTAGCTTTTGCTAGAGCTCCAGGCCTAGGCAGTAGTGCATCAACCCTAGGTCCTTCATCTCAAACTCGAAAACCAACTCCCTCTTACATTGATAAATGAGAGGGTCTGCACATGTCAAAAAGAGATCATCTACATAAAGGACCAAAATGAGAGGCATGTCCATTTGAACCTTGAAGTATAGGTTAGGATCAACATCGCTCCTTGTAAATCCCAGCTCCATTAGATAGTTATCAATCCTCTCATACCAAGCCCTAGGGGCTTACTTCAACCCATTGAGGGCTTTCTTCAACTTGCATACATGTGTCCTTCAATCTTGTACGTCAAACCCCTGAGGTTGTTCCAAGTAGACTTCTTACTTAAGCGAGCCATGCAAGAAAGCAGTCTTACCGTCCATTTGATGTAGGCTCCATCCTTGAGTGGAAGCTAGAGAAATAAGAGATCAGATGGTTGTATATTGGGAAACTGGTGCAAATATCTCGTCATAGTAGATTGTGGATTGATTGGTTAAAATTTTATGAAATTATGCGACTTCTTTGTGAATATGTGGCATTTTAAACTTCAATGAAATTTCACTAATGTGTCATCCTAGTATAAACAAACCTGAGCAAACTTAAACAAATTCCAACAATTTTTTTGAGGTTTGTCGAATTCCGAACCTCAAGGTTTAAATTCGTCGAACAATGTGACATAGAAATTATATTATAGGAAACTAGGCACTCAACAAAACCTTAGAATTAAACTAGTAATTTGATAATAAAAAATTAAGATCGTTTCATTTTAAACTTAAGGTAAGCAAACATCCAAACATCTTCAAATTTGGTAGACGATTGGCATATTGACTTCTTCGGATTCAACAAGCCACTAGTAGAATGGACCTCTCTACTAAGACTAGATTGCAGTAACTAAGCAATGCAAGAAATTAGTATTTATTTGCTTGAAAATTATTCCATTCAAAGTAAATTACTCATTTTCATCTATGCCAAGTTGTTTCCCATTCTTATTTGAATCCATTTTCGTTCCAAAATTACCACATAGGTTGGGATCATTTCAATCAGCACTCATCACAATTTTCCTTGACAGTTTGAGAACAAGTCATGTTATTACCATCTCAACCGTCAAATATTTGGGTCATTTCAAGTATGATATCATACAACATCAACATCTATGAGGCTTGGGAGATGGCATTGAAGTCCTGCTATATCATATGTTGATTACTTGGTCATCACTTGAAATCATCATGTATGAGGTTTAAAACACGCATTACCATACTTATACCTTGATTTTCCAGCTTCTAAAACCTCCTCAGTGTCATGCCAAGTAATTTCATTTCTACTGTAATCTCTCATGTCTTTTACTAGTTCAAGAAGAGGGAAAGCATAATCGAACTTGCATTTGGCTCGACCATGGAGAACTACACAACCTAGTGCAGTTGTTTATTACCTACAATGAGAGCTACATCTTACAACTAATTCAAGTTGAAGGAGCAACAATAGTGCCTTTCCATAGAATCAGACAGTATAGGGCAAGTATAGGCTATGCTTTTACTGTAGGAACTTGAAATCAAAGGTGAACAGATTGATGAGCAAAAGTCAAACACTATATAAGATAATGATCGGATGATAAAAACAAATTACATGGCCTGAACTTAGGCTAAGATGCAATCAACAAGATTAATTAAGCAATCAAATAAGAAAGACTGTAATTGAACACAAGTCAAACCTGCCAATAGGAACTTAGTTAAACCATCCACTAGAGTTCATTTCATCCACAAATGTGGGAAAGCATCCCTTGCGTTGAAAATAGTAGTGAAAAAGGTCCTTCTTTGACTTGTGCCTTAGTCAAAGAGACCAAGAAGAAGTTTTCCTTAGCATGCACGAGTTCCTAAAAGTTAGGACAAGTTCCTAAAATCTTGGAAGAATTCCTATAAGTTGGGACAATTCATGAAGCAATTCGACTAATGCACTAGAGTGGGAGGCTCGGTTGTTGTCTCCTAGTGCGAGTTAGTTTTGGAAATTGACATGCATAAGTCTCGAGTTCTAAATTGAGGCAGCACAAGTTACATGAGTTAGTTAGACTCAATTAACTCATCAATCACTAAGTTGAGTTCCAAAAATATAACCTACCATATTTAGCCTATTTGAAAAGCTTATAAGGAGGACCAAGGCACATAATTATTCATTGTCTTGTGAGCACGAGTTGGTGAGACAAGGCAGTAGAGAACACAGATTTGTGTTTGTGTGTGTGAGCTTGTGAGAGGATCATTGATTGTACCAAGAGAGGCTCGTGCACAGATTTATAGGAGAATTTCCTTGGGATTTGAGCAAGGAAATAGGGAAGCAAGGATCAAAGTCTTGCAGGCGTTTCAACTTAGTACAAGCAAAGAAAACCAGATTGTCTTCTAATAGAAACAATTGTATTGTAAGAGATCTATTGCTCAAATTTCTGTCAATAAAATCCTCAAACAAGCAGAGGGTTTTCCCAATTGGGTTCCCTAGAAAAAATTTTGTGTTCTTTTTTGCTACAAAATAAGTAGAGAAATTGTGTCTTAATGAGAAGAAACTAGTTTTCAAATTGTTCATTAGAGCATTTGCAAAATTTCATGGATTTTCTACATGGTATCAGAGCGTGGGATAGAATTAAGACCAACACAAGTTGAGTGCTAGCATCAGGGAAGAAGAACTTTTGAATCAGCCGCAACCTCTAGGAGCCTTATCAAAGGAAGGAGGAGTCGATTTTCTTGTGTCTTTTTCTGCGATTGGTACAGATCGAATTTGGGCGGTTGGTGGTGAGGTTGAGGGCAATTTTGTGCTCACTTTTGTTGCATAATTCTATGTGCATCAGGCCGCAGATTTTTGTGCTTGTTACAAGAAAGTTGAAGCCCTAGATGGGAGTTGGACGAAGGTAGATAACCTTGGAACAACAACATGTATTAGGCCGAATTACAATGCAATGAAGGAATGCTTGTAGAGGAAGGGTTACACAAGTTTTGAAGGAGGTTTAGAGACCGAGATTTGGGTTGTGTATGTACACGTTCCCTAACCAAAGGGTCAAAACCTCGAGATTGGGTGCACAGGCCGAGGAGATTTAAGGCAATGGAAGTCATCCATTGCAGAGCTATCCTTATTGTTCTTCCATGTTGATGTATTACTGGGTGGTGAGGTCCTTTCAGACAAATTTGATTGGCAGTTCATGTACAGGTTGAAGGACTATTAGAGAGGTGCAAGAAGTGCCCTAAGTACAACTTCTTTTGAAGGACTACAAGGCTGTTATTGGGCAGGTGTTGGAGAGCTCTCTGGAGAAGCAGGATGGCGTACTAAGGATTGAGAGTAGATCATTGTTTAGAGGGAGCATCGAACTTCGTTCTATGGAAAGGGAGAATCACGATAGTTTTGGAGGATAATGGGGTGGGAGAATTTGGGAAGTAGACCATACCACCACCACAAGATCCCTAAAAGTTGACCCAGCATACTAAGAATGATATCAAGGTAAGGAGGATTACTCTAGAATGGGTCAGAGATCATATAGTTCCTCATATCTATGAGAAGAAGACAACTTATGAGTTGTTCAAAACTATATTAGAACTATATCAGAGTACAGTGATACCAAGAAGCTTACTCTTAAGGGGAAGCTTAGGAGTATCTAGATGAGTAAGGATGAGCCCACTGTCACATATTTTTCAATGTTCACTTAAGTACAAGATGAGCTGGGTGGTGTGGGTGATTGTATCTGATCATGACGTTGTGAGTTTGGCCTTACTGGGATTTTACAAGTATTAGTATGGTTTCCAAGATGTTGTCAGCAGTACAGAGAATTTTCCCAATTGGGAAAGGTTTTGGATTGGCTGCATTCAAGAAGAGATTCGAAGAGGGACTAGAGATGGTAGATCAGTTACAACGGTGCGCGAGGGGAACCTTGCCCTAGTAGGCAAGGCCGAGGGCGAGAAGAGCCAAGGAGAGGTCGAATCCAGTCAGAATGACAAAAAGAAGGTTTAAGCAAGCTCAAGTGCTTCCATTGCTATGAGTTTGGACACTATGCCACTAAGTTACCTAAGCAGAAGGAAGAGTCTCGTAAGGATCATGTAGCTACATCAACAGAGGTAGATGCATTTCCAACCCAGTTTGACAAAGACTTCTAATTGATTGCTTGCATGGCAAACTCGACAGATAGCAATAAATGGTATATTAATTAAAGAGCATCCTTCCACATGACCGGGAACAAGAAGAGTTTCAGCCACCTGAAGGAAAAGGACACGCAATTTTAGATTGAGCTAGGAGATGATGGTCAGTATGTAGCTAGAGGAATTGGTACTATCAATTTTCAAAGGGAGTTGGGTAATCCTCTTCATCTCAGAGATGTTATCTATGTTCTAGGATTGAGGTAGAATCTTGTTACAGTAGCTACACTTGAGGACAAGGACTATGATATCATCTTCAGAGGTAAGGCATACCTCCAACACAAATTCTAGATGTAAGAAGCAGATAGGTGTGAGGGTGAAGAATCTCTACAAGTTGCAAGTAGATACAGGTGTAGCCTTGAGCAACAAGGAAGTGAGAGCTCATAGTAGAGAAGTGGTGGTTGAGCAAGAGCAGGATAGAACTCTCAAGATGGAGCCCCAGCCAATATCCCAGTTTCAGTCTAAGCTAGTTGTCAATTGGGCTAACCAACAGGATGATGAGGCCCAGGGCGAGTGGAGGCATCCACTCAATCAAAGACGCCCAGTATATGGAGAGTTCGAGCCAAGGGGGCAAAGGATTTGGTTAAGGGGGATCACAAGAGAGTTGAATCTTCCAGTATCACTTCTAGCCAAAGGAAACAACCACAAAGGTACACATGGTACATGGCACTTATGACTAAAGTGATGGATGTTAGTTTTTGGTAGCATCTGAAGTGCTCTAGCCTTGAAAATTGGTGGAGATGCTAAGGCACATGAGTTCTAAAGAAACCAGAAACAGTTTAGTGAAATTCCACTCAAATTGTATTTTATTAAAATAATTAATATTTTTAATGGGGTTCCTAAGTCTAAATTTAGGGAAATTAAAATATTAATGGGTATTAGTCAAAATATGGGTGAGAATGATCTAGAAGGTGGATCAAGTCATATTTTAATCTTAGCCATTTATTAGAGACTTAATCTCGATCATTGAAGACTCAACAGGAAAAGTATAAAATGGAGGCTTGGGGTTCATTTGGAAATACACACAGAGAGGTTGAGGAAATCAATTTTCTGAGGTGAGAAGTTCTCAAGAGGAAAATCAATTGGGGAGATCTTGCCGCTGAGAGGCAAAGAGAATCTGGGAGAAGGACTTTCTGGAAAATACAGAACACAGAGGTGGAGAGAGCTTGCAAAAAGGCAACGCAATAACCATGAGAGCTGACGCAGAAAAGTTGTCGGTCACGCAAAATCTAGAACTATCGGAACAACCGAAACTGTCGGAACTGCCTGGAGAACTTACGCAAAGGCAACACAGTAGCCGAGAGAGATGACGCAGAAAAGTTGCCTGTCACGCAGAATCTAGAACTGTTGGAATAGCCGAAACTGTCAAAACAGCTGAAATTGTCGGGAACTGCCAAAATAGCCGGAGAGTTGATACGGAGGGCAATGAAAGGTGATGTAGGGCTGACGTAGAGCCAACGCAAAAATAGCTGGGGTTAGCCAGCCTTGTGTCAAATCGGCAGGAATTCTGTCGGGTGAAGTGAGGTAAAACTCACTTAGATTTTCAGCCAATATTTTCTCTGTAAAGGATTGCTAGATAAGCATCCTAGATTTGTATTCAAATATTTCTCTTGCATAATAATAAACCCTCAAAGCTGCTGCACTGGTTTTCCTGTATTGGGTTTTTCCGAGGACTATTGTGTCCAAAAATAAGTGTGTCCTATGTATCTTGTTCTTTGCTCTGTTTTCTTTTTCATGATATCAAATATTTAATTAGTGTAGGTTGTAGAAGTAATTTGCTTCAATATTCAAAAGAATAACTTGATGAATGTAATTTAAAAAATCAAGTAGGTGAAGTAGATTCAGATTTGCTGCAGTAGGGGTTCCTTTGAGTCTAAGAATTTTCACAATGGACTCGGAGAAAATGGTGGGAAGGAACAGTTCTTTAAATCAGATTCCGCAGAAGAAAGCAAGGAATCTTCTAGTTCAAAGGGAGAAATTTTAGGAATAGAGAACATGGTAATGTTGGAGACAGTTCCAGGTGGACAAGGTTCTTCCAAAAGAACCTTCCTCGCTAAGAGAGAGTGTTAAATAATAAAAATAGTAACGAGAAAGGTCCTTCTTTGACTTGTGCCTTAGTCAAAGAGACCAAGAAGCAGTTTTCCTTAGCATGCACGAGTTCTTAAAAGTTAGGGTGAGCTCTTAAAATTTAGGACAAATTCCTATAAGTTAGGACAATTCATGAAGCAGTTCGACTAATGCACTGGAGTGAGAGGCTCAATCGTTGTTTCCTAGTGCAAGTTAGTTTTGGAAATTGACATGCGTGAGTCTCAAGTTCTAAATTAAGGCAACACAAGTTACATGAGTCAGTTAGACTCAGTTAACTCATCAATCACTAGTTTGAGTTCCAAAAATATAACTTGCCAGATTTAGCCTATTCAAAAAGCTTATAAGGAGGACCAAGGCACAGAATTATTCATTGTCTTGTGAGCAAGAGTTGGTGAGACAAGGCAGTAGAAAACACAGATTTGTGTTTGTGTGTGTGAGCTTGTGAGAGGATCAGTGTACCAAGAGAGGCTTGCGTGCAGAATTATAGGAGAATTTCCTTGGGATTTGCACAAGGAAATAGGGAAGCAGGGGTGAGAGTCTTGCAGGTGTTTCAGCTTATTACAGGCAGAGAAAACCAGATTGCTTTCTGATTGAAACAGTTGTACTGTAAGAGATCTATTGCTCAAATTTCTATCAATAAAATTCTCAAAGAAACAGAGGGTTTTCCCAGTTGGGTTCCCTAGAAATTTTTGTGCCCTGATTATTGTGTGACTGTTTTTAATTCTGTTCTATTCTGCTGCAAATAAGTAGAGAAATCCTGTGTCTTAATGAGAAGAAACTAGTATTCAGATTGTTCATTAGAGCAGTTGCAGAATTTCATGAATTTTTACACCTTGGATTCCCCATGAGGATTTCCTTGGATAAAAAAAATAGAGAAGCAGCAGAAGTATGCAATAATATTTTAAAAACATAACTTAGATTTCAGGAAAAAGCTAGAGTAAAATTTCAACCCATTCTTTCATAAAATAAGAATATGAGGCTTCTGATAATATTTTAGTATGACTTGTTTAAAATAAGCACCATGCAGACGTTTATAAATACCAATATTTGGCAAGTCTCCACCCTCGAAGAGTATAGCACTAAATCCAAAAAGTAAGTCAAACTATATTGCCAATTTGATGAGAAATAAATATATATATGTGTGTGTTCAAAAAAATGTATAACTAGAAGTTTGGGTAACAGTTCTGTGCTCTACAGATTTAAAAAACAGCATAGCTCCTTGGTGAGGAAGCCTATGCATCTCTACCAGAAGGTGTATGTGAATCAAACTAAAAATCACACAAAAATGTAGGCATTCCATTAAGGATACAACCATTTTAAGTGATTAACCCTAATGAATGAGGAAAACACGCTATTAGCAAGGAGAATGAATACAGGATCAATAAACTGAATTGATAAAAGAGTATTATAACCATTATTGAATCCATGCAATGGGATGAGAAAAGGCACAGCTTGAAATTCTGTAAGGCCTAAACTTGCATAACAGCCTTACATTCAACTAAAACCTGCAAGTGTCATAACATGAACTTTCATTTGTAATCGACGCTAGTTCATGAATAATGAAAGTGTTATTGAACTTGCATCTGCCTGGGTCCTGGACACTTCAGCAAACTAGGCTACATTCTACAATCGATTCAAGCTAAAGGAGTAATAAAGATGCCTATCCGTATTATCAGAAAGAAGAGGGAAAGAATAGACTCTATTTCTATTGTGGGAGATTGTAATCAGGGGTGAGCAAATTGATGAGGAAAAAAGTCAAACTATAGACAAGATATTGATTGCGAGACAGAAATATGTTTCCATGATTGGATGATATAAATATTTTTCCACGTTCTGAGCAAAGATTAAAAAATAGACTAAGATGAATGAAATAAGAGCAATTAAGTTAGCCCCAAGGGATAGCTCAGTTGATCGAGTTTCCGTTGCTAAATACCTTGCCAATTGGGAGGTCACTGGGTCAAATCTCCTCGACGCCCTTGGGGTTAGGCCCGACCAGATAAGCCGGCAAGTAGATCCTTTCGGGTTGATTTGCCCAGATTATTCCCCGTGGATGTAGCGGCCACTCAGTATCCATTAACCACAATTGAAAAAAAAAGGAACAATTAGGCAATCAAATTAGAAGCAAGTCAAACCTGCCAATAGGGCCTTAGTTCAATCGTGAGGTTGACAAAGTATTAAGCCATTCACCAGAATTCCATTTTTTCTGTTCTCTGGCCCACCCAAATGGCATATCAAAAAAGGGATGAGATCGAATGCACATCCCATTATAATTTCGCAGGAAGTATGTCCCATGCAGTGTAGCCGCTAACTTTGAAGTGTGTTCGTCAAAGCAACCTCCAAAAAAACCCAAATAATAAAAATAATAAAACCTCCAAGCAACTTTTAAGAAATCCAAATAATAGTAAAATGATAATAATGAATGCATTTTATAATTCGACGCTATAAGGTTTGAAGCTATATGCAATTATTGGTTCATAATAAAACTAGTACACTTTCAGCAATCAAACACAAGTAGAATCGGCAATGTCTTCTCCTTGCAAACCAGGGGTCTTAGTGGGTAAGATGTGCAGAAAAGGAGGGACCAATTTCTATTCAACCAAGTCATGCTCAAAGCAGACTCTTACATGTCTGGAATGAAGAAATGCACAAATAGAGGATTACTTAGCAAGTTAGATTACTTTCGTCTTAGATTTCATATCATAGCCATTGTAGATATGATTGTTTTGACCCTCAATGACAATTGACACACAAGGTTCAGCCAAATATGGGTTTTAACCAGAGTTGACCATGCGAGAAGGTATGATCTAAAGACTGTAAATCAAGCTTCTAATAGCCAGAAACCTTCATGCAACAACTACTAAGAAGTTGTGGTTATGTTCATTGTCATGATTAGTTTTATTTGGGAATTGTTTGGTAGGCAGAGAGAAATGTTTTGGTACTGCAATGTTCGGTGATTTGCAGGAGCAGTGGTATTTCCTACAAGGTGTGTTGCGGCTCATTTTTTAGTGGGAAATTTCGGTAGAGAATTACCCCTTGTATGAAATTAACGAATGCACCACCTTTTGAAGCACGTACAGCTTAATAAAACTTGTATTATGATAACATTTGTGCTCGTGAGTACTCACCGTGCGAACGAAGTCCAGAAAGGGTTGAACCTCTGGCTCAAGTGCGGGTGTAAATTTGCGGTGGAGGTCCAAGATGATCCGCAAGGAAACCCTGCCATTCTCTTCGTTGTCCGTCTTCAAAACGTACCTGGCTAGCTTCACCATATTCTGGGCCAAAGGCCCAGCTATCCTGCTGTGGGACAGCCTGCTCAGAATCTCTAAACTAACATTCCGCAGCTTGTGTTCAACGTTGTTCGTTTCCTGGGGTTTCGTTAGGTACACCAGAATTCTCGCAAACACATTCAAGACAGTGTCGGGAAACTTGAGGTGCTGGGAAGTGGATACCACCTCTAAAATGTCTCTCACCTCCTTGGCCATTTCTTTGGCCAGCTCATACATCTCTTGCAATGCTGCATTTGCATGTTAAGGGAAAAATAAAACGCAATTGAAATTGAAAGAGAAAAGGAAATTTTATTATAAACTAAATCTAAAAAGGATACACAACTTTGGCTCCAATAACCTGTGCATATTTTTCTCCAGGTTCTGAATACGTGTCATTTTCTTGGACTATTCCCGACCGTTTGGTTTTAAAAAATGTGATGTATTGATGCGCAAATCCAACTGCAGATGCCAAAGTTAAAATTATTCCAAAATATGTGTTTCACAGTATAAAGCCCATCAGCTCAACGTAGCTATCGTTGCACTATGGACTCGGAGCAGAGCCGTGGGTTTTTCACTGCTAATTTAGGATGGATTCTTAGCAACCAGTTCTATATGAAATAATTTAGGATGGATTCTTAGCAACCAGTTCTATATGAAATATCTCCGCAGTACAAGTTTTACCTCAACTCTAATCAGATCTCAATAGGTTAGGTGAATTTGTTGTTTAAATATTTATATAGATGGATGCATAGATAAAGGAGAAGAGAGTGGATTAGATTATTTTTTTATTATTATCATTTAAAAATATATATTTATAGATAAAGAGAAAGGAGAGGAAATATAACCTATGTTAAAATAATGTCACCAACCAAATTGAAAGTAATTATTTTATTATTTATTAATCACCGATTATACTTAAAAGATGGAATAGAGATGCATTTAGGTTATCTTATTATTTATTAATCACCGATTCATACTTAAAAGATGGAATGGATATGGATTTAGGTTATTTTATTGTTATTGAGATAGTTATTTTTTTAATTTATTATTATTTATATTTTTTAATTTAGTTTATTAGTATTTATATTAAATATATATTTTGTTTGTTAAGGTAATGGTAATGATCGTGAAATAAATTTTACTCCACCGAAATTTTGGGTTCAAATTGTGCATCTCCGTTTGGGGTGAAAAGTTGGACATGATGAAGTTGTAGTCTTACCCGGCTTGTATATATACTAGATATAGATATATATATATATATACATATCTTAAGTGGTCCTAATGATTAAGAGCATGTGTTTCCTTCTTGAGGGGGGTAGAGTATGTATGCCTTTGTAGACTTAGCAGTGACCTTAAAATTGGGTAATAATAATATAGTTATTCTTGAGGTAACAAGTTATTTACAATATGTATTTTTTTAAATACAAATGCATAATTTAACATCACTTACATGTTGAACAAAATGTGTTACAAAAGGGAAGTGCACACACAAACATATATATACCAAAGGGTTAACTCTAGGCCAAAATTGGATAATAATAATATAGCTATTCTTGAGGTAACAAGTTATTTACAATATGTATTTTTTTAAATACAAATGGATAATTTAACATCACTTACATGTTGAACAATATGTGTTACAAAAGGGAAGTGCACACACAAACATATATAGACCCAAGGGTTAACTCTGGGCCTTATCATCACATCTTATTAGATCCTTTCAGGTTATTAGTTACCTATGGGGTTATTGGATTCCTATTTTATCTCGAAATTTTGGATAAAAAGTGTAAATACTTCTTGATCTTCTTTAGTAAATATGGAAAATTACAAAAGATTCATGTGAGTTACAAAGATAGTTGTAGGTAACAACATTGACCCTAGAAAGAAACACAACAAATCTTATAGACTATGATAGAATTCCATGTATATATAGTATCTTAATTATTTTAGTTTGTTGTTCTAGATGTAGATTAGAGTTAGATAATGTGCTTTTTGCATGAGGAATTTTTTTTTCCACATAAAGAAAAAATAATAAAAATAAACAAATATCATAACTTCTCTTTATAATCAAAATGAAAATTTCATTCCTCATGTGCTTACCACACTTTCACAAAAGAAGTATCGTGTTTTATAGAATATCCTCAATAAACATTGTACTAAGACTTATTTTATATACTAAAGAAGTAGGTCAAGACTTAACCTATCTCCTTTGACATCATATCATCCAAAAGGAAAATAAGCAATCTCTTTTGACAACAATAGGTAGTATATACACCAACAAAATTTGGTTTAGGTGTACAAACGACCTATGTCTTTCAAACTTAAACACCATTATCCCATGGTGATCCAAATGCATAAGGAGACAGTGATCCAAATGCATAAGGAGAAGTATAACAAAAGCTTGCAAGAATAGAATTGATGGTATGAAAATGTAGGAGCCTTATCTCTTCACATTAATGTTCAAAGGTTGAATGGGATATGTAGACTTACATGACATGTGATATATTAAAAGTTTGTTGGTACTCACCATATGCTAGATTACTAACAATAAATGTGTCAATGTACTAGGCATGGGTTAGGGGATTAATTAGTGAGATAATAGACACCATTAACCATAATATCCCCCTTCTTTTGTTATGAAATAGCATTACCCATCAATCATCCTCTTTGTTATGTTCTCCCAAGGCATGGTGGAGTTGTATATTTGTGAAGAAGGCTCCTAGTTATCTTGCATTGATTTAGAATTAAGGTTAGAGAGTTATCCCTAGTTATTGATCTTTTAACCATATGATTAATAATAATCCTAGAGTCACCAATCATGATAATTGAATGCACTTGATTCAAAATGAACCATTGTATACTTTTTCATCTTCCTTGGTACTTTATAGGAGGAAAATTTGAAGGAATTAGCTTGTAGGGCCCATTTTAGTGGTAGGTCTTGGTTTGGAGATTTGGGTTCTAAAATCTTCCAGAGTCATTTTGAGGCATCAAGTGACACTTTTGGGGGTCAAAACTTTGTGAGCTTGACTCCCATCCCCTAAATGTTATTCTACACATTGATACCTAAAGTCCAATGGTGCAAGAATCACCTCAATCAAAGCTCGTACATAGAAGTTATTCCTCACACAAATTGACCACTGTGGTATGAGTGGATGTCATGTTAGCCCCCGTTACTCACACATGAGGAGCTACCCATATGTGGTCTATCAAGAAGATTCCATAAGGTTCAAAATGCAAATGACGGTTGAGGCATGCAAAAACCCTAACCTTAATCATATTTTGGGCTTTGTTAAATATTGTTCTTTAGTATCGTACTTATTCCATATTTTAGAAGAGCATCTAGGAGTGGGATTTCAGAGCGTAATAGAGGAAGAATAAGTTTTTATGGTAACCATTCAGGCCATAGTGTCAAAGGTAACTCCATAGTGAGTGCCCCTTTCTTTGTAGTTGCATTCCATAACTAAAGAAAAGAGGATAAAGCACAAAACTCACCTTCTAATTGGGTTTTCTCCCATTTCCTAAGATACATCTTATGCTTGTTTGCATGGATGGTTTGTTCATTTGCTTATTCTTTTATTTTGTATTTCAATGTTTTTTTCCATAAATTTGAGCATCAAGTTGGTGATAATATATTTGAAATCTAAGGAAGTAAATATGCACAAAAAAATATTTTTGCATAATATAGGACTTCTTTTAATGAACTACTCCAATGAAATATTCATGATATGTTATAGATCATATTTATATCAAATTAGTTTTCTTTGGGGTTTTTTGGGAAACTGTGGGATCTAGTAATTGACCTAAGTAGGAAGTCATTGAACCCAAAAATGGCATATAATTCCAATCATAAAAGCCCTCAATATGTTGTACAAGAAAGATTTACAAGACTGCAGGAACAAGTTACTAATATCTCTCACAATATCCCTCCTCATGGTAGCTCTAGTGAAAAAGTGTGAACCTTTCAAAGAGGTTGATGGCTATGACCTATAAGTGGTATTGGATGAGAAGATGAGAAATAGTGAATACCCAAAAAATGAATTAAAAAAATATCCTAAGAAAGAGAAACCAAGTTCCATTTTTTTCACTCCTTCTCGACCTTTGTTTAAAATGGAAGCAAAAGTGGTTCATCAAGGCATGCCAAGGTGAGATCGATGTTACTAAGTTGAATCATTTTTTGCAATAATTAGAAGTGTATTTAAGTGTCCATAATATAGATGAAAAGTGAAAAAAATCATCTTCACAATTGAAACTAGAGGGCATGCACTAATCTGCTGCGGAAGTCACATTAAGGCACAGACTAGAGGCTAATCCACCAATAATGAAGTGGGAGGTTTTTTAAATCCTCATCATATCCTAGTTCTACCCTATTATATATATAGATGATCAGTGGATCTATTGGTGTCACTTCAAGTAGAGGTAAGGAAAAAAGTGTGCAAGGATACACCAATAAACTTACGAGAATGAAAACCATGTTGGGTATATCTCCCAAGAACCTAAACATACTCCTCAAGTATATGGAGGGTCTACATAGTCATTTGTGAAATCAATTGATGCTCTTCAAACCAAGGACCACTAATGAGGCTTGTATGCAAGAAAAATACTTATATAACACAAGGCATAAGAAAGGATAACCAAATGGTATTGAATATAATGACCATTAAGATGCTTCCAAGTAGGGGAAGTAGTGGAAAGTTAAAGATTAGAAAATGATTATTGTTGCACATCAATGCAAGGATCCAAAATACCACTATAACTAATGTAATATCGATAGATGCACCAAAGACGGGTTTTGAAAGCCACATCCATAGTTGAATTTGAAGAGCTATATAAAGGATACCAAGAAGAAACACTTACTAACCGCAGATTCAAGAAACTTGGTAGAATGTAGCTATAATGTATATGAGAATATTTCCTTGATCTGGATTGGATAATTATATTGTTTTTCATTCAAATCAATGCTTTCATAATGGAAAAAGTGGAGGAATAATCTCACATGACATTTTTACCGATGAGACCCAATTTGGCAAATTGGGGTCTAAAACCTTTCTAGATCAAATTGAGGCATTAAATGGTTTTTTTTAGCGGGGGGAGGGGGGAAATAAAATTTTGTTCTTTAATGAATAACATTTTTGTTCCTTTTTTTCACAAAGATAGCTTTCCAACAATGCAAGAATCACCTCAATCAAAGTTTGTATGTAAAATTGATGCCACTCAAAATTTGACCTTTCTATTTTAACCACATAATTCAAGAGGAAGTCACGCCAACCCCCATTATTCATGGAAAAGGGACTATCCATGTGACAATGATGAAGAATACTCTAGAAGAGTCAATATTGTAACTCTAGTTAAGATTTGAAGGAGTCAAACCTAACCACTAGTAAGTTATTGGGTTGTGTTATAATCGGACCACTAGGAGAAAAAGGGTTCCATTGTATTCAAGTGCATTTTTTTCCATAAGTAAGAATGTAGCCGAGAGTGGATAGGGAGATATTAAATAGAGAGGATTTGTGCATTGTGGCAACCCATGGGTCAAAGGCCTACTTCTTTATACTTGTGGGCATTTTACATTCAAATAAAGAGAGCAACACCCTCACCTTCCAAGTAGGTTTTCTCTCAAAAGGGTTTCCCATGGCATATCTTGTGTTCTTATGGCTGTGAGTGATTTTGTTTTTGTCTGTTATCTATTTCCCACATTTTACATATTGCATGCATGAAATTGTAACTTAATAAATTCAGAAGTCTAATTAAAATTAATCTGCATGGTATAGATTTTGTATTTTTAAGTATAGTTTTTTTCAGATCTATTGTGACAAACTATTTAGTGGATTATTCATGGTGGTTTATGGATCATATTGTTATCAGAGGAGATTTATTTGTGTATATTTTGGAGAGTTATAGCGGATCGATATTAGTTGTAATTGATTTTCCGAATCCATCCCATTCAAATTGATTTAAAAATCAACTTGAATGGGATGGATCCAGAAAATAAATAGAAACTAATGAACATGCCCCGAAATCTTAGATCTGGGATATATATCAGTTAAACCGAAATTCAAAAAACCCCAGTCATGGCCAACGAATTTGTGAATAACCCTCTTGTTCTCATAGAGGGAGGTTTGTGTGATTGGAAGCACAAGTTGTAGATATAAACATGTTGATGGGAAGGAAAATTCTTGCTATCAATAAGAAGATACAACCTCATGAGGGCCTCAATTAGAACCTTAATCATTTGGTATAGTAGTACTCATTGATACAAAGGCATGGTTGCCTCTACCTATACTAACCTATACTAACTACCTAATCTAATCTAAATGCCTAAATTAATACTAATATAATTTAACTAACCTAAATATCTAGTGTTACCTAAGATTTCTTTGACTATTGATGTAATGAAAGCTTGTTGTTATCAATAGTAAGGAAGGATAGAACTACCAAATTGTAGATTTGTGTTGGACTTATTGATGTTAGAGATGACAATCATGTGTGGCTAAAATGTGGGCTCAGCTAAGCCACCTAGGAAATTTATGTGTTGGTTGAGAGAGTTAAGGGAAAATATATGTTTTGTGATTTTAAATATATTTATATGCAATTCTAATCCAATATGTGAGGAATGGCATAATCTATCTTATAATTAGAGTATGTTTATAAACAATTACATGATTATCAAATAAAAGGTAATTAATCTAGGAACCCATAAATAATCTAAAACTTAAACACATTGAGAGAAAACAAATATATATATAACCAAAATAAATACTCTAACATTCGTAACATGAAATTACCCATTGAGTTTGTATCTTGCATCAAATAAAAGCATGACTATATATAATAATATACTACAAACACATTTTCATTGCATAAGATGGACTCTATGAAAAGCTTGTAGAATTTCCAAAATTGATCAAAAGTATTGATAAGAAATAATAGTCTCTTTTGAATACAAATTCATCAGACCAACAAACGCTTTGATAACAAATTCCATTTTGAAGCATGAATATTAGGCAGAAAGATGATTGATTTAAGTACTTAAAAATGATTCAAAACTCAAATAAATCATTAAGCGTGAATTCTTATTTCATTCGTAAAATCAAAACTAGTATGTTAACATTCATATGAAGAAATACTTCATTAAAATCAATTCTCACATTCAATGGAAAAACATGGACGCATATAATAATATATTACCCACAGGGATCCATTACACAAGAACAAGATTGGAATGACAATTCATTCAAATCTTTAAAAATGATCAGAATTCAATTGATAGGAGAATCCTATGTTTGACGAGCTTATGGCTGATCTAATCTCCCCTCCTTGCTCAAGGAGAGTCAGTCATATATATAGACAAAAGTCTTTAAATACAATAATCAAATGTCAACAATTGTTCAGTTAAAGTGAAACATAGAAACTAAAATAAAGTATAATTCATTAAAAACATATAGGATTTTAATTCCTAAAGAAAGTTGTTATTGGAGTTGTTGTTGAATCCACCTGCATTAGTTATTCATCATCCAATTAAATCGGGTTAGTCCCAATCCTTGACATGCCTATTTCATTCTCTTTGCCTTTGAATTTGTCTAATTAATGAAAAGCTTAGGAATCTGAGTTAGGTGTACAAGATTGATATTACTCAAATTTATCTGACATTAGCTAATTCTTTTCAATACATACTTTTTCTTTAATAAATATTTCAGAAGAAGAAAAAAAATGAAGTACATGCATTCATATGGAATCTAAAAATATTTTTGAATGTCTATGACAAACCATTAAAAAAACGCTGCAATATCTTCCTTATATTTTTCTTTGTGCTCCTTGACACCTTGTAGGCAAATGACCAAGGGTAGCACCCTTTCAATATTTTCAAGATATGGCATATTGTTTTCTTCCACAATATCTAATGCATGATTGCAAATATTATTACACCAATCTTGGTGGAGAAGACAATGTTTCTTTAATTGCATTAGTCAAATTATGGGACAAGATTTTTTCCTAGTTGAAAATCATGGCCTTTTGGACAATGTTGTGAAACAAAGGAACCCATTATCCTCTGAAATGATTTGGGTTGTGGTGACCATATAATCTAGAAATCATTACTATCACTAGGGAGTGTGGGGATTTGAATATCCCAATGAGATAAATCTTATTTGTTTTAGTTTTGAATCCTTTGGAGTCAACAATCCACTTGTTTATACACTAAGATAACTACATTTTATGTTTAAATAACACTTTTCTTTCAAATTAAGCTAGATAATTGAAATTGAGACAAACTTCAAGTGTTTCTAATTTATATATTTTTCGTAAAATCTCTAACATCCAAGAACCAACTACTTTACCAAAATAATTAACAATGGTGCAGGTTTGATGATTAATGTGATAAATGATCCATTGTACCATGTCGTAGTAGGGGAGCATGACAAGTCTAATCATGAGCTTGTGAAGCCTAGTTTGTTGAATATTGATATAATTGTATGTGTTAGAGCTTGGATCTTCTTCTGAAGTATACCCCTCAACTGGGCTTTCTCTTCTTTTTTGAAGAATTGAACATTTCTTCCCATGACATGGCACCCTATATTGTTATTTTATAAGTAGTATCATTATAGAATGTTGCATTTGGGTTTGTATCTTATGCATTTATTTCATCCAGTATGGTTTTTTCCTTCAACTCCTTAATAATGGGCTTAATCTTCTTAGCCTTCCATTTCTTTCCCAATCTACCAGCAAAGACCAATAAAGCAACCATGAGAGCTATGAATATTGAAATGGTTGTTAAAATAAGAAATTTGTAAGCTAATATGTTAAACTAACTAGAATTTCTCATAAGGAAATTGTTTTGTTTCTGGTAATGGTCTATAAAGGTGACAAGGTGAAAATTAGGAGTAAAAATACCTCAATGAGTGTGCAGGGTAATATTTTATCCTTACGAACAAACTAAGGTAACTAAGAAAATTTCATCATGACGGGTGCTTTAGGAAGGGTTTTTTTACATGCCGTGCACAGCGATCGCATCTTTGAGCTAGGTATTGTGGTCACAGAGGAGCCACAGCCGCCGCGATGAGTGCACCTCGGGGTGCAAAGCCTTCTTCCACCCCACCGATCTCATCAGAGGAAGCATTCCGAAGGTTGCTAACGCAGAAAGGGAAGAAACATTTGAACCCAAAAGTCCCGAAATTTATCAAAAAATTAGAGGAAATTATTGAGATTGCTCTACCAGAAGATCACTGATAAAAATCACCCTAGCCCTGGCTGACAGAGGGTTGGTAGGACAATTTATGGGACATTGGTCCTCTACAAAAACAACAGATGATTGGATCCAACGCAACTGGAGACCTCAGCTGAAAAACAATGTGATCTACTATGCTGTCGGAAGAGGGTATTTCATTTTCAAGTTCACCTCCAAAGAAGATCGAGATCTGGTATTCAAAAACGATCCGTATTTCATGGGAAATCAGGGTCTATATCTTAATAACTTGACCCCCGACTTCGATCCTGCAGTCAATGTCCCTAAAGAGGTCCCAGTCTAGGTCCAACTCCCCATTCTTTTGATCCATTACTGGAGCTATCACACCTTGCAGAAGATTGGAAATGGTCTAGGTCGTTTCATTGACAAAGCAGATAACAAGGGCCAATATACATGTGCAAGAATCTGTGTGGAAGCCAATCTGGAAGCTGGACTGCCCGAAGCGGTAAAACTTACAGTCAGAGAATGGCATCACTATCAAAAATTGGATTACAAGTAATTGCCTTTCAAATGCATAACCTGTCACGAACATGGACACTTCCAACGAAATTGCCCAAAATCTCCAACAGAGGACAAAGTGGATGAAGAACGATGGAAAGAGATAAAAAAGGGCAAGGCAATTCCAAAACCAACTGAGAAGAAAAATTCAGGGCCATTGGTGAAGCCCCAACCTAAGCCAAAGGCCAAAGAAGTTCCAAAAGAAGGTTCTTCCTCTAGGGAAAAGGCGGATGCCAATGATATCCAAGAGGAACCAGAAGACCCGTCGAAGAAAGTGAAAGAAACCGAGGCAACAACAAATCTTCCTCCATCCGAGGATGATCAAGGGGAAAAAGAAGAAAACGAGGAGCACATCAGTCTTGGCTTGAATTCTAGGGGAGAATCAGAAGATGGAGACTCCGAATCAGATAGCTCACAAGTCACTGCTATCAAGTTGGCCAGGGGTCGAAAGTCAAAGAAGAAACAGAGAGAGGAAAAAACTTATATGGATGTACTCCAAGGCTCTCAAAAAACTCTAAAAGGAATGATGAATACCAAATCCAGGTGCAAGCATGGTCAGGCTCCAAAAGGAGCCACAACCTCCCAAGCCAGTAAATAATGAAATACGTCTCATGGAATTGTAGAGGGTTAGGCAGCAAGTTGAAAGAAGAAGCTCTAAAAGACATTGTGAGGATGTACTCGCCTGAAATCCTTCTCATCCAGGAGACAAAGCTGGAGGACCTTCTACTCCTCCAAGCAAGCAAAGCATTCTGGCACAAAGGCTAAGGGAGAGTTGTCAGTGCTAGAGGTGCCTCTGGAGGGATTGCCTCCTTCTGGGACAACTCCAAATATGACCTAATTTATGAAGAATGTTGCCCCCACTGGCTATTCACTAAGCTCCTCCACAAAGAATCTGGCCATCAAGTAAGTATGTTCAATCTATATGCTCCGGTCTTACCAACTTAGAAAAAAATTGTTGTGACTCACTCCAATCCTATCTTTTCTTGCACAATCCAAAAAATATTATTATTGCAGGTGATCTGAATGTTATGCTAGCTGCAGAAGAGAAAAAGGGGGGCTCGACAATCAGGGACCTAGCTAGAGAATGGGTTGAAGACCTCATATTAGGTTGGGATCTAGAGGATATCAATCCCTCATCTAGAAAATTCACCTGGTCCAACAAAAGGATAGGCCCCGGCCACATTGCTGCTTGTTTGGACAGATTTCTTGTCCAAACCTCCTTCTTGACATGCGGTCTAATGGCCACCTCTAAAATCTTTCCGAACTACACCTCTGATCATAAACCTATTATGCTTGAGCTCTCCCTGGATAGAAATCTTGGCCCCATTCCCTTTAGATTCAGTCCTCTGTGGATACATCAAGAAGGTTTCCAGGAGGTGGTCTCCGAGACCTGGAACCGGAGTTCAAGGATCCCCTTTCTTTGTGTGGGAAGGACAATTGAGGGGACTTAAAAAAGAGCTCAAGGAGTGGGCTAAAAGGTTGAAAATGCCCGCCACCAAAAGAAAGGAGATGCATGACAGCTTAGCAGTCCATCAATTAACAATAGAGAAATCCGATGTAACTCAAATCCTTCTTCAAAAATAAGTAGAGTTGCAAAAAGATTTCCATAGAGAAAGTAGGGATGAAGAAGAGTTCTGGAGACAAAAGTCCATAAATCTTTGGTTACATGCCAGAGACAAAAAACCAAGCTACATCCATAAGCAAGCTGAAGCACGCAAGCACTTCAAAATAGTAAATGAAATTTACTATCAAAACATTGTGGTTAAATATTTTGAAGGCATAAAGGGAGCAGCCCATTCCTTCTTCAAAGATCTTTACTCGGCCCCGGAAGACCCTCCTATCGTTTCTCAAGCCTACCCGATTGATCTAATTCCTCATTGTGTTCAAGATTCTGATAATATTATGCTAACTGCTCTGATTAGTATGAATGAGCTTAAAAAGGCTTTGGATTGCATGGAACCGAATAAAGCTCTTGGCCCTGATGGGTTCACAGTAAGGTTCTACTTGACTTACTGGCCTACAATTAAAAAATATCTTTTGAGAATGGTCGGGAAATTTCAGACATGTACCAAGATAGGAGGTAGTACCAACTCGGCCTTCCTTGCCTTGATTCTGAAAGATAAAGGCGCCACTGACTTCAAAAAAATTTAACCCATCTCTTTGTGTAATACAAATTATAAGTTGGTTACTAAAATAATAACCAACCATCTTAAGAAAATTATGTCGGTCATCATCCCTAAAAACCAAGGAGGATTCATCAAAGGGAGAAAGATTCTTGACAATATTGTACTGGTGCAAGAAGCAATTCACTCAAGCTATCATCGAAAAGAGAAAGGTATCGTGATTAAGCTAGATTTGGCAAATGCCTTTGATAGGGTGAGACATGAATTCCTGTTTTCTGTGATGGAGAAGTTTGGCTTCTCAAAAGCTCTCATAAATTGGGTGAAAGCCTGCATAGGCTCCCCTTGGATAGCGCCATTGGTTAATGGTCGATCAACGGAATTCTTCCAAGCCTCGAGGGCACTAAGACAAGGTTTCCCATTGTCCCTGCTTCTTTACGCCATTCAAGCTTTGGTGCTCAGCTTCCAGCTAGAATACTATCAACAGATCCAAACACTGTGAGGCCTTAGGATGGATCACAATGTTAAAGACATAAATCATGCCCAGTTTGCTAATGATACATTATTGCTTGGAGGAGTTAGCATAAATTCTGCTAGGTCCTTCAAAAAGGAGCTGGACATTTATAGGGAGGCTTTGGGCAGCAAGATCAACTATCTAAAAAGCACAATCTATGGCTAGAATTGCTCGATCAAGGAATTGACATACATAGCAAGGCTGTTAGAAATGGAAGGAATCATGACATGGGAGTCATTTAAGTATCTTGGGACACCAATCTTCAAATCAAATCCTAAAGTAGCTCACTGGATGCCCCTGCTAGACAAGCTAAAACTCATAATACAGGCTTGGGGAGCCTCATGGTTGAATAATGCTGGGAAGGTAATCCTAATGAAATTTGTTCTCATAAGTCTACCTTTATATCAGAATTCCATTCTACTTGCCCCTAAAACCTTTATTAGTAAAGTGGATGATCTTCTGAGAAGATTTCGTTTGTGGGGGGGGGGGAATAATGAAAAAAAGCTCCATTTAGTAAACTGGGACACTCTTAAGAAGCCATTCTTGGAAGGAGGTCTCCAAATGCGTGATCTGGCAGCCCAAAATCTTGCTCTGGGCTACAAGCTCCTTTGGAACATTGTTTCTGGGAATCCTGGTTGGAGAAAAAGAGTTCTGTGGAAAAAATATTTCCAAGGGCAGTGCTTGAGGTGTTTGGACCAACCTCCAAGAATAACCAAAGGATCACTAGTATTCAAACTCTATCTCACACCTATGGAGCATTTTAGTCACAAGTTATACTGGATCCCAGGTAAAGGGAAAAAAATAAGAATTTGAGAAGATTCGATCCTTGGAGATCAACCCTTGAATCAGATGGAATAACTTGTAAATATCAGAGTTTGGCTTCAAGCTAGCAATCTGAAAACCCTTTGGGACATCTCCAATTGGATTGATGATGCATGAAGTCTATGGGATGGTTGGAATCTGGGGGAGGTCCCTCAATGGCTGGATGGTGAAGCCACTTTATTGATAGATTTGCTCCAAGGAAAATCTCCTTTAAAGGCCTCTTCTAAGGACAAAAGAGGGTGGGGCTCACTTTTAGGCTCATACTCAGTAGCAAAAGGTTAAAAAAGTACGATGGTTGTCCCAAACATTCCCCTGGAGCCAACTCAATGGAAATTTATTTGGTCTTTTCCTTCTCTTCCCAAAATTGACTTCTTTTGCTGGAGATTGGCGCATAAAAGTATCCTCACTAGAGATAACCTGAGAAGGCGTGGAATGGAAGGACCCTCTAAGTGCCCTCTCTGTGTTTCAGAGGAAGAAATGGCTAATCATCTATTGTTAATGTGCCCCTTTGCTCAAGAAGTTTGGGGGGTGTCATGATGTTAGGACCTGACAAAATAGAGCTTCCCGAAAATATTCCAGACCTGCTAAGAAACTGGGCCAAGTTATCCCCGTTCTGTCTCTCCAAAAAAAGCCTTCTGAAGACTGGCTAGATGTGAATTCCCAAATTCACATGCTAGAAACTGTGGCTGGAGAGGAACAACAGAATTTTCAAGGAGGAGAGTTGTAATCCTGTCAAAATTATCACTAAAATCAAAGCTCTGTTGGGTGAGGCCTTAGAAACCAAACCCGCCAAAAGAAATGGTATGATTCTAGACAGCGAGGAAGATCAATGGCTAAAAGAGCTAGTTCCAAACCATCAGGATAGACCCATTCCTCCTACAAAAGCCTTTTCTCATTGGGAAATTCGTCTAGAAGAATAGGAATTCATTAAATGGAGATTAGCTCTGGATGATCACTGCCTTTTCTTTGATGGGGCCACTAAAGGTAACCTAGGAGTGGCAGGTGGTGGTGGAAATATCTTGAGTCCTGGAGGCTTAACTGAGCTACGTTTTGCATGGGGTCTGGGCCATGAAACAAACAACAAAGAGGAGGCTCTTTCTTTGTGGCAGGGTCTAAATCTGGCTATCAAGAGGAATTTCCTATCCATCTAAGTCTTTAGAGACTCTAGACTAATTATCCAAGCTATGAACTCTCAAAAGAACCCTTCTAAGGTACAATTAGCCTCCACACTAAAAAAAATCAGGCTATTTTTTCCCAAGTCTCACAAATTCTCCTTCTTTCATATTATGAGGAAGTTAAACTCATAGGCGGACTTGGAGGCCAATCTAGGTTCTCTTCGGAGCAGGAGATCACTGTTAGTAAATGATATTGAATCGAACCGCAACATTCCATAATTCTGGAGAAGGCTGGGCCTCTGTTCCTCTGAGAAATCCTTTGTTTCAGACTACTCTCCAATACCCAGAGCTTCGGGACCGGACCAAAATGAGCTGACAGCTGTTAGGAGACTCAGACTCATCTACAAGGAAAAAATCAGAATGCAACCCCATCATTTTTGCTCTCTGCTCTTTGTTGGAATTCATTGCTACATCATTCTGCAATCAATTGGGTAGGTGCTGGCGGGTTCACGAGGGCTACATCAAGGCTAGTTTAGATAGCAGAAAGGCCTCTACTGCAATTTATGATGAAACGACAAGCAATGTTGGCAATGTTGACACCTCACTTGGAAAACTTGAGCACAAAGTAAGAATCCACCAGACAAACCAAAAGAAAACAAGCAATGAGCTATTGGAAGACTCAGCAATGAAAGTCCGGTGCGATGGGTCTCCTCTCTGCAAGCTAGGAAGCAGAGCTAAGACATGGCAAGCAAACACAGTGAAAAATCAAGATGCCACTCTAAAACCAGATCAATCACATATTCAAGCCATTATATGCAAACACAGTGTAATCCCATCAGAGTACTTATCAGAAGCTAAATGTACTCTCCTCGCCTCCTATCAAAACGAAAGCAAAATCTAAAACAAGGGAACACAGAGTAGCCCTGTTAAAGCCCTTGGCAACTGTTTTGTTGAATCTAAATATAAATCTAGCCATTAATTGTATATTATATTATATATATATATATATATATTATATGTATATATTATATATATATATATATATATCTAATATGTAATATATATTATATAATTTATTATATATATGTATATAATCAATAAGTGTTGTGTTAATGAGAGTAATTTTCTTCATAAATCTTCACAGAATGCTAGTCCATGGATTCATTTCAGCATGCATGTATGTATAATGAAGATTTAATGACTAATGAATAAAGTCATTAATCTGGGCATTCATGATCTGATGAGGTCTTCAAACATAGTTTACTTCTTCGAAATGGATGCTTGATTTGAGTTTCAAATTGTAATCCATGGTTAATTAGAGCTAATATTTCTTATATTTCATGTGGTGCTAGCATTGTGCTCCAAATCCTTCTTCTTAATATGATTAATATAGTAATAACTTCTACTGCGTAAGAGATTAATGTTTTTTTTTTGAACTCGTACTTTTGTGATTCATAATGATTGGTTAAATCTCTTTCGGAATAATCACATAAAAAAATTATTGTGTCAACATTGACGCAAGAAAAAATTTACGTGATTATTCTAAAAGAGATGAGTGAATTGTTGAGGCAAAGTAACAAAGGAGGATCTAATGAAGCCTTCTCTAATCCTAACTCTCGAGCCATCTCCAATTTTCCATTTTATATTCCTAGCTATCCAATGTATGACTAATAACATACATCACCAAATCAATGATGGATTATCAGTGCCTATGTTAGGAGCTCGTGTCCAGTCCTTAATCATCATCTCAGAAAAAAAAAATACTTGTTCTTGCAAATGTATTTCCACAAATCTGCTTCAAACAGATCCCTCCATAGCAATTTGGATGCCAATTCCCATCCAAACCAAACAAGGTTTTTTAACCCCCAACCTCCATATGATTTCAGCCTCAAAAAATACTCTAATTTAGCCATGTATTGAATTTTATGATGCTCTGTATTTCCACCCCAAATAAAACCAAAAATCATGGAATTAATTTTCTAGAAAATTGAAGTAGGCATCTTAACAATATGGAGCCACTAGACGGGTAGATTCTGGAGAAAAACCTTAACCAACGTAAGTCTACCTCCAATTGTTAACCATTTATTTGCCTAATTCATCAGCGTATGACTCAATTTCTCTATGAACCACCTCCAATCCTAGACCAAATATTTATTTGGTTTAAGTAAAAACCCCAAATAAGTGAAACCTCGTGTATGTTTAATCACCTTGAAAACAAAAAGATGATATATTTCTTGAAAAATCTCCTCGTTGACCTCATGCTCAATAAAAAATGACTTATCATTGTTGAGCAATAGGACCGGTGCCTTGCTAAAAACATCAATAATAATATAGTATCACCTCCATTCAAGAAGTGTTCCCATCCCAAATAGGACATCATTTACGAAAAGTAAATGGGAGATAAAAATGTTTTGTGAAACCAGAATGCCAACAATATGGCCCATATCTTTTTCCTCCAGAATAAGATGACTTTGACATTCTATGGCAATGATAAACAGTAGGGGAGATAAATAGACCCCTTGGCATAGTCCGATGGCCGCCATAAAAAACATGGATGGGACACCATTAATGATGACATCAAATTGAATAGAGATAATACAACCCATAATCCATTGAACAACACCAAATGAGAGCCCAATCTTAGTGAACACTAATCATAGAAAACCCCAATAAATGCAATCATATGCCTTTACAAGGTCCAACTTCAAAATTAGGGTACTCAGATGTTTTGTTTTTTCCACGTGTAAACATTCTTGTGGGATTGCAATGGCATCATGCATTTTCCTCCCCTTAAGAAAACCAAACTGTTGTAGTGAGATACTAGAGCCTGATAGTTTATCTCTGAGTATGATGGAAATAACCTTAGAAATCAATTCATATATAATATTTGTTAGGATGTTCTGACACATAGGAATAGTTAAGTATAACTTGGTCTAGTATAGAGTTAGGTAAAGTGTGTTTCTTTACTATGTACATTTGTAACTTACAGTCCGATGGTCACGATATGTAGTGATCCGACGGTTCATTCTCTCCTCGGTATTATTGACACTTGATCCGTGGCTTGACACCCGATTGGTCCATGAATTCTATTTAAAGCACATGGAGGGTCATTTGTAGGTTAACTGTTCACGAGAGAAGCTTA
>APFE031594894.1:11683-22234 GCA_000404065.3 Pinus taeda | reverse complement strand
GTGGTGCCGTAGAAGCTAGTAAGGAAGCCTTGTGGCTTCGTCAGATCCTATCAGAGTTTGGCTTTCAGCAGCAGCATCCGACTACACTTACACAAAGAAATGGGTCAAAAATCCTTAATAGTAACAGGTTTTGATTTCTTATCAATAAGAGACATAAATGTTGGTTTTAAAGAGCCTGAGACCACTCGATTCTTCCCAGAGTCGTCCACCAATTATACCAGGTCCCCTCCCATCAAGTCAAAGAAGTGGGTAAAAATCTTCACTATCCAACCATCCAGACCTGGGATTTTGTCTTTGGCAAAAGTCTCCAGGATTGATTTCACTTCTTCCTTGTTGACAAGCTTACCAATGTCTTTTGAATCCATAGGAGAGAAAAAGGTGGGATATGAGTTGTTCACCTTCAATTGCGTATCAATCTCAATATCTACTATAGAAAAATATAAATGTCCAAAATATCTAACAACTCTAGTCTGTAATTGATCCCATTATGTAGTGAATTTCTAGCTTCATCTTGCAAAGTCCCATATAGTGTTCTCCTTATGCATTTTTGATGCAAAATTATGAAAAAAATTAGTGTTTTCATCCCCTAGAGTGACCCATATAGCCCTGCTCTTTAAATTCCATTCTTCTTCTTGCAGTATAGGATGTATCTTTTTTTATTATCAAAAACTAGAGCTACCTCTTTAACTCTTTCTAATAGAAAACTAGGTTGGTTGGGATCATCAAGTATCTCCATCTTGCTATCGGTTTCCAATAACTCCTGGGAACTTTTCTTCTTTTTTCTCCTCTGCCAATTTTTAACCACTCCCTTCAACCTTCATAACCTATAGCATATCTAGTCCATATGTGATCCTACTTGATTAACATATGTATATTTCCAGCATGTTCTTACAACCTATTGAAATTCCTCCTTTGCAACAAGCATGATTAAATTTGAAAGGATGATATAATAGTTTTACATCATATTTCCACTATACTAAAATTGTATCATGATCTGAGATACCCACATGTTGAGTGCAAGATCTAGTGGTTCCAAAAACTTATAAAATATAAACCTTCACCAGAAAATGATCAAGTTGTCTTGCAATACCATCCAGCCCAATTTGGCCATTATTCCAGGTAGATTGCACCAAGGATGGGACAACATCTAAAAAGTTATACTAGCTAAATAAATTCAAAAAGTAATCAACCATAGGATCCAGGCAACTGTTTCCACCCAAACTTCACTAGGTTTAGGTCCCCTCCCAAAATCAGATCACCAACTAATAATATCCCACTTAGTATCAGTTGATTCCAAAAACTTAGGTGCTCCTTGTATGGCCCATAACAATTAATGATACATAGTTCTCTATAAATACCCCATATTTGACCTGAAATATAGATCTTGACACATTATTTATATGCAAAAAAATTAGCATTCTGATATCCCAGCGAGTAGCTAGAACAAAAAAAAGGCCATGGGCATCAACATCACAAAAAATCCATCTAGGACACAATCTTAAAAAATATTTTTGAGCCTTGTTCACCGAAACCATGGTCTCTTGTATCAAGATCATCGAAGGGTTACGATTTTGAATAAGATGTCTGAGGGAATTTTTCTTCGAGGCATTCTACAAACCATGAATGTTAAAGAAATGATGATCATATGCACAAAGAATGCAAGGTAAATTATCTAGGAGCCCTAGGAGAGATCTCACCAAAATATGGAGGAGAAATAGAAGGGGTTATACCAGTGTTTGACACGTTCAAATGTTCATCAAACTTCTTATTTCTCTTCTTCTAATGGATAGTCACATTCTTAGTGAGGTCTAGTGGAGGAGATAAAAAAGAAGAAGTATATATTGGCAGGGGAACAATGGTTGAATGATAGTCCACATTTGAATGAGAAGATGAAATAGATAGGTCAACTGCCAATTGTGGAGAAGACATTGTTAAAGAATATAGAATAAATGACTAAAAGAACAATCCAATTTGTATCTGGTAAGTTTGATTCGAAAGAGGAACCACAACCATCAGATAAATATGAGGGCCCGGTATTTCCTCGGTCCTCGTAATAAGAGAAGGAAAAATGGGTGGACAAGAATTTAGGAGATGTTTGGTTTGAAAAAATGATGAGCGACCCAAAGACCCTGATTTAATCAAAGGTTTTTTTACAGTTAACAAGGTCCAAATCCCTAATGTTTCCCCCCAACTTAGTGGGATATTTAGTATTACCGTTTAAGGATGTATCTCTTAAAATGGATGAATCCATATCAACATTAGGCATAAAAGAGAGAAACATGTTGAAAAGTGTAACTAGATTTGGCCTTCATAATGACATGTGTAAATGTGATTTTATGTAATTGATGAAAAGAAGAAAAATAAAATTATTATTGTAATTCTTGTCCCATGGGTTTCGTGAGCAATGAATTTTATTTTAGTGATGGCTCCCATATTGAGCCTTTAGGATTAAGTCATATAGCCATAAAAGTCAAATTGAATCTATGTCATGTAAGAAGGACCCTTCTTGGGCATGTTACATTTTATATGAGTCATTTAATAGGTATGAAAAGCCCTCCAAGACAAGCACAAGACCTCTCCTTGATGTTGGCTACAAGATAGAATTAATTATCTCCTCCAATAAAGATGTCAACTCACCCTCTTCATGTCAGCTAATTTGAGGGGCAAACCATTATATATAGGCAGTCTGACCTCGGTTCAGATCACCGAAAATTTCAGAGAAGTACAAGTATGCAGTTTGAAGTGCGAAAGAGTAAAAAGGAAGAGCCTTCCAACCAGTGAAGTAACAAAAGAGAAGAGTGAAGTTCTTAAGGGTGTTCTTGGAATTATTTTAATGAAGTTTGTTGCAGAAGTGAAGTAGAAGTTTGTTGTAGTAGTGAAGGTCGAAGTTAAGTCTATTGTGGTAGCAAAATCCGAGGAGAAGTCTGTTGCAGCAATGGAAGTCGAGGAGAAGTGTAGTCCTCCTAAGAAGATGAAAGTGGAACAAGGGCTATTCAAGAAGGTCGAAGGTCTAAAGCATAAGGAATTCAAGGTTAAAGAAGAATCCAAGAAGGAAGAAGGAGTTGAAGGTTGACTATCATTGACTAAGGATCTTGTGTCTTAGTCTTGGAGTGGAAAATAGGTCAAGGGTATTGGTCAATTGGAATCTTTATAAGAAGAAGAATTTGTTTGGGTCTTCCTCTCAAGTAGGAGAGGTTTTGGCCCTGGATGATAGCCTATATTATGTGTCTCTTGTCTCTTTATGGTTTACGCATTGGTATTTGTTTAATGAAGAAGAACAATAATAACCTAATTCAAAGAAGATCATAATCTAAAGAAGTAAAAATCATTCACAAGCAATTATTAATAGAAGAGAAATCACTTAATTGTTATGCCCTAGGTTTCTCAACATGGTATCAGAGCTAAGGTGACTAAGTCAAGGAAGGGCATCTTATCAAGGGACACTTAAGGATCAAATTTCAAGGAAGGCATCAAATCAAAGATCATCTTGTATTCAAAAGAATCATCATAACCCTAGATCAAAGAAGTCTACAAAGAACTATTGGGATCATCATTAGGAGGGAGAAGGCCAAAACCCTACATCCACTCAGGTCAAATTGTTTTGAAGACTATTCATCCAAAGGAAGCTAGATCAAAAGGCGGTGTCATCTCACTCTTTGTGGGATCAAGGATCATTCTTGAAGAAAATACCTTCATCAAGAAGAAGTTTTCCATCCTTTATATCATCAGCAAAATCAAGGAAGAAATAAAAAGAGGGAGAATTCTATCAAGTAAGTATATTTATGTCCACATATGAATCTGTCAAAATGTCTTTTTTATAAGGAAAGCAACAAATTGGTTGGGGCTTCAAACTATCTTGCATGAAAGAAAAGGACAGATCCGAATCTCATTGAAAATGAGGTTATGGAACATGTCAAAGGTTCCATCACTAAACTAAGAAAGGAAGATGCTCAAGATCTTGCCAAGTATATGAAAGGGGAAGTTAGGTCTCAAAGGATTCTCATAGAATCCATCAAGGATCCCCTCATCCCATATGTTTCTAAACTCGGCACTTGAAAAGAAATCTATGACAAACTGGTAGAGTTGTATTCTGTAAACACTACTGGAGAATTCATCTCATTAAGGCAATAAATTTACAAGTTTAAGATGTCAAGGGAAGATGGAATAGCCTCATACTTTATGAGGATATATGAGATTTGGGATCAATTACAAGATTTGGGAGAAGTCATGTCTGATAAAGAAATGAATAGAGTTGTATTAAATGCACTACCAGAGGAGTGGGGTAACTTCTCTTCAAGTATTTATGGGAAGAAAGAAGCTACTCCATTCTAGGATCTATGGTTATTGTGCAAGATTGAAGAATCTAGACTAAAGGCCAAATTTGATGTGGTATTAGGTGAGAAAGATAAAGCTTATGCTGCAATGACAAAAAGAAAGGGACAAATTAAAAAGTTTGGTCCTCAGAAAAAGAAGAAGAACATGGCTAAAATACAATGTTATGGGTGTCAAGAACATGGGAACTATAGGAGAGATTGTCCTAAGCTCAAGAAGGACAATAACAAAAGAGGAAGAGAAGAATCCCACATCACCAAGGAAGTGGAGGAAGCTAAAAAGAAGAAATCCAAGAAGAAGTAATAGATATCCACTATTGAGATAGTCTTCCTCATATAAGTTATTTTCAGGTTCCTAGGTCTTCTAAGATATGACCATCATGATTCACTAAGTAAAATAATGGAATGCATCAACGCTTCATAGAAGCATTAAAAGAAAGATCTCGAGACATCATCATAAAGAAGCAAGAAAAACAATTAGAGTCTATGGAAGTCAAGGATATAACTCTTGGGAATCTCATTGAAAACACAAGTGGCAAGGTAATCTAGTACAAGGTTCGTCATACATCTGTCAAATGGGAACATCTGCTGATGGGGATACTTTAGATCCTTAATATTCTCTTATGGAATCTTCATTAAAATATTCAATGATTATGAGGGGAAGCAAGTGTTTCATCAAGAATTTCAAACTTGTGGAATTCATGAGATGATGGTATAATGACACAAAAGTGAAGCATATCAAAGGATTGAAGCTCTTTCAATCAAGGAAGTTGCTGCAGGAAGTCTGGATGACCCAAAGGAAAATGAGGTATATATGCTTACAACCTATATTGAAGAGTCATGTCATATGGTTGCAGGTAACATGGACCAATTCTCTATCTTAAGAGAATGATCAAAAGAAAGGATCTCCTCCCTCAAAGGAATGCAAGAATGCATGGGGTCACACATTCACTAGATGAAATAAACATGATATGTCTTCATATGAAGTATGAGGCAATTGACTACAATTGAGGAAGTCTGTTTGGAATCTCTTGGGAATGAAATGTGTGAGGAAAGGAAGGAAGAGATTGTGGAACATGCAATCATGGTAAAGGCAATCAACATTTGAAAGACCAAGAAGATTTGTCTAGGATATGTCCATGGAAGATATGACGGATCTGATGAAGTCTGAAAAAGAAAGAGACCCTTTAAAATATATATATCTTTGGGAGATGTGATGATATGTATGCAGGATGTTGTTGAAAACTAGAAGATTTCATGATGAAAGACCATCACAAAGGTAATGTTGATTTTAATGTTCATTCCTTTATTTTTACAAATATCTGGATGGGTTTATGGAGGGACCCCAAGGGAAGATCTATGGATATCTTCCATCACCAATGCACATGTAGTAGGATGAAATATCCTTAAGTAAACATGGCATGAAGAAAACATCAAGGCATGAAGGAAGGCCACATATGGGCTAATGGATCACTTTCTGATGATGACATGGTTGAATCATGGATGAAAGTGATGGATGGTCGGTGCCCTATGTAGAAGTCCCAAACATGAAGACTCCTAGGTAATGAAAAGAAATTCATGGAATTGTGAAGAGGATTTCTTCAAGAAGCTGGTTGTCCCATCATCTCCACATGAGGAGCTGTTGTATGTCCCTAATTAAGAGGGAGCCTAGAAATAATTTTCTTACTTGGAAGAAACTTGGAAATTCCTAAACCAAGAGGGAGATTAGGTACATTCCTTCCATAGGAATGAGTACATTCCTTTATTGGAATAGATATGTCCTCCCTAATTAAGAGGGAGAGATAAACACATCATTCTTGTCTTCACTCGGGGAGACAAAATGGAGGATTGGGTAAACATCTAGCATTCAATGCTCTTTGAGGATGTATTAGGGCATCTAAGTTAAGAGTAGTTGTTGAGGATCAATATTCTTCGAGGACTGGGAATCCAAGATAAGAAAAGTCCCGGTGGAACACATCTTGAGAACCCAAGTGGGGTATGTTCCAAGAGAGACAATGATAAGGGTGCCTATAATCATTGGTCTCCCCAGCATTGGGCTAAGATATCATGGAGAGATAGAGTTGTTAGTCAAGGCCTTGCTATGTGACAATGCTAGTTGATGTGATGCTAAATAGATGGGTTACCAATTTGACTCTTCTTATGAAAAATTCTTTAGATTGAGAATGACCAAGTGCCATTATGAATAACTCCCTAGTTAAGAGGAAGCGTTGAAAAGTGTAACTATGCTTGATCTTCATAATGACATGTGTAATTATGATTTTACGTAATTGATGAAAAGAAGAAAAATAAAAATATCATTTTAATGCTTGTCTCATGGGTTTCATGAGAAGTGAATTTTATTTTAGCGATGGCTCCCATTGTGAGCCTTTAGGATTAAGTCATCTAGTCATAAAAATTAAAATTGATTCTATGTCATGTAATAAGGACCCTTCATGGGCCTGTTACATTTTATATGATTCATTTAATAGGTATGAAAATCCTTCCAAGAGAAGCACAAGACCTCTCCTTGATGTCGGCTACAAGATAGAATTAATTAACCCCTCCAATAGACATGTTAGCACACCCTCTTTATGTCAGCTAATTTGAGGGGGAAACCATTATATATAGGCAGCACGGCCTTAGTTCAAATCATCAAAAATTTAAGAGAAGTACAAGTACGTAGTTTGAAGTGTGAAAGGGTAAAAAGGAAGAGACTCCCAACCAACAAAGTAACAAAAGAGAATAGTGAAGTTCTTAAGGGTGTTCTTGGGACTGCTTTAAGGACTTAAACCTTCTATATGTGAAGTTTGTTGCAGAAGTGAAGGAGAAGTCTGTTGGAGTAGTGAAGGAGAAGTTTTTTGTAGCAGTGAAGGTCGAAGTTAAATCTGTTGCAGTATTAAAAGCCTAGGAGAAGTGTGTTGCAGCAGTGGAAGTCGAGGAGAAGTGTAGTCCTCCTAAGAAGAGAAAAGTGGAAGAAGGTCTAGTAAAGAAGGCCAAAGGTCTAAAGCATAAGGAAGTTAAGGTTGAAGAAGAAACTAAGAAGTAAGAAGGAGCTGAAGGTTGACTATCATTGACTAAGGATCTTGTGTCTTGGTCTTTGAGTAGCAAATAGGTCAAGGGTCTTCATCTTGGTATACGTCAATTAGAATCTCTATAAGAAGAAGAATTTATTTGAGTTTTCCTATCAAGTAGGAGGGGTTTTGACCCTAGATGATATCCTATATTTGTGTCTCTTATCTCTTCATGGTTTATGCATTGGTAGTTGTTTGATTAATAAGAACACTAATAAGTTAAGTAAAAGAAGATCCTAATATAAAGAAGTAAAAATCATTCACAAGTAGCTACTAATAGAAGATAAATCACTTAATTGTTATGCCCTAGATTTCTCAAGAAGGCCAAGTATCAAAACTTGTTAAATCCAAATGGTGAGAGGTAGACTCACTTTTTCTACTCAGAGAAATATGAACCCAATTTTGTTTTCAATAACCTGATGACCACTCCTTATTATGCTACCACTTAAATGTATAAGGACATGTATTAAGGAGGTGACCCATTTCAAGACATCCCATATAATGGAAAGAAATCCTCCAATAATCTAGCCTCTTTCTTGTGAATTTCCATCCCATTTGAGAGCCAATTCAACCTTCAAACCCCCCTAAGAAATCAATATCCATTAGTATCCATACAACTCATTTATCTGATGCCACCAAGCTACGACCATCCACAAATATAAATGTTCCTATCTTATTACCAATATGGGCCAGAGCCTTTCTAGACTAGAGGTTGATGGGGAGGTCAAGAAGCTTCACCCACACTACCTTCCTCCTCAGTATCTCTGAAAAAATATTGAAGCCAACATGCCACCTAATAAGATAGAGATAACACCTACCTCATACCCATATTTTCTACAAAATCTTCTCCACATCTGTATATTTAAAAAAATTAATCACATACTAATTATTCATCAAAATACTAACCTTTGGACAATATTTTGGAATTGGTTTCCACTATTGTGCCACACACATATTCATCAGCTTCATTTCCACTCTCCCAAAATCCCATTTACCAACCAATTCCCTTTTGTACAATCTCGAATCCTTATCAAACATAATGTCCCTCCCAAAGATAAGTTCTTCGATCCTTGGACAAACCTTAGTAGCTTTAATCTGTTTCCCCTTGGAATGACGATGATTCTTTAGAGAATATGATAGTTGGTAAGGCTATGAATCTAAACCCTCAATAGACGAAGTGGGATATTTTTTAAAGGTGATCAATAGCTAATATAGTAACACTCACATTCTCTTTTTTCAAATTGTAATTAATCTCTACCAACTCGGTCAATCATAATAACTCCTTAGTGCCGATGAAATCAAGACTTCCCATATCGTTCAACGTCCCCTTACCCAAAAAGAAATGTCCATTGATCCTCCTGAAATGGACACCTATCCTCATATAACCACATTCGATGACACCTATCTTCAAATTAAACACGCACATGAGTACGGGATCCCAAAAGTAGATGAATAGACTTGTATGTAATGACAAACTCCCGTCACCTTTCGAATATAGTTGTTGTTAATAAATGTTGAAAATATAAACAAGTAGAAAGTCAAAAGAATCTTAATTTTATCCATAATTGTGAAGGCTAACTAGAGCCAAACAATGGCAGCAAAAAATAAAATTAAAAATACCGACAAGAAACCACAAAGTATGTTGATAAAGAAGAACAAAAGTAATAATGGATTAGAGATGTACTCATACTAATCAATCTCCGCAGATCAAATAATAACTATCACCACCAAAGATACGCATCATGAATACTTGAAAAAAATGTTCTCAAAATATTCCTTGAAAATATCCCCGAGTATAATAAAATAACCTCCCAAAGGACTCACTTAACTCCAAACCAAAGTAAAAATAGGGAAATATCACTAAGAAACCCAGATACAAACAAAAAATGTCACTGCATCACGAATCATCCAATATCAACCTCCCCGATAATATAACTAGAGCAACATATATGTTACATGCCACCACATTAGATATGAATGTTTTATGAAGAAATAAAACCAAGTATATGGAAAGCTCCCTCACCACCCAAACAACAACCGATACTATTGATAGGTGAACAAAGCTAAGTTATTACAGCGGGCGATGCCTTCAATATAGGCTCACGTAGATCTTAAAATAATAATGAGACTTTCAAAATCACAAGTGGATGTTATTTGATCGGTCACTATTGCAGAGGTAATTGCCATATTCTGGTAGGCCCTTTGCAATGAGTTAAATTAGAAAAATGGAGTTGAAATGGTAGCTGCCAACTTCCATTCGACCCTGAAGTGTTAAATCCCAAGAATGGGAGAGACCCTAATATTTATGATGGAAAGCCCTAAATGTATGTAAAACTTGACATGAAATCAGCTAGCCCCACTTTGCTCATGGCGATGATTTAATTTGAACTACAATATTTTAGGATCTATTGCTACATAAGTCTATAAGTCTCTCTTGATTTTTGGTTAGACATTGATGTTTTCTCCTTTTTATTAAGTTCTTATAATATTTAATTTACCATCTCTATTAATCTAAGTTTGTTTTTATTATATTTTCTCGCAATTTTATATTTTAAGTCAATTGGGATGTTTACAAATGTTGGTTTCCTCTTATACATAATTTTCAAGAATACTTTCTAAAGAACAAATATATATTCAAAGTGATATTTTCATATAAATGTTTAATTTTATCTTTAATATTATGGTAATTGATTTTTTTTGTAATTTTTTAACAAAATGTAATTTTTTTCTATTTTAAAAAATAAGTCGATCAAATGTACTATACAAAGTAGTTTTCTCAAGTGCCATAACACCAACATTTGTAGGATATTAAAGAATTCCTATAATTTCAATAGATATTGATAAATAAGTTCCAAAGATATGTTGTTTCTCAATACATATTTCCAATAAGAAAAGCCCTTATTTTTACTAAGTATCCCTTATTTCTACCAAACACCCCCTTTTATATCCCCCAAAACCTTTAAGCCCTCGGTACTCTACATTCTTACCCCCAAATAGCTATTATATATTGACCCTATTTTTTACAATTTTAAAATTCCCTTTATGTATGAAAATGATACTCAATATTAGTCAACTGTAGGTTTTAACCCTGTACAGAAATTACCTGCATACGAATTCTAAAACAAAGAAAATAAACAATGCGAGAGCAT
>APFE031594887.1:106156-152517 GCA_000404065.3 Pinus taeda | reverse complement strand
TTTACGACTCACGTTTTGAAAACTTTCAAGGGAAGCTGAGAACAAGATGGCTGGGACCATATGAAGTGGACACTGCTTTCCCAAATGGAACAGTTAGATTAGTAACAATTGATGGGAGCAGAACACCACTGTTGGTGAATGGCTACCGACTTCGGTTGTATCAGCGGCCGATTTCCAAAGAGGACTTCAAAGCTACTTGCATGGCAATAAAACAGTATTCTTTTTTAGAGGAACTTGCCGTCCCTCAGAACACTTGAATTTCTATTATTTATGTAATTATTAAGATTAGACATTTTTTTAGGAACTAATAATTCCTGCCAAGGATTGCAACATTATATTTTCAGATTTTGCAGATAGAACGTGGAAAGTAGCCGAGAGCAAGGCTTCAAAAGAAACCATAAGGTGGACTCCGAATCTCTGTTGCTGCAACACCACCCCTGTTGCTGCAACACCATTTCCCGTTGACGTAACATCATCCCCTGTTGCTGCAACACCACCCCTGTTGCTGCAACACCATTTCCTGTTGACGTAACATCATCCCCTGTTGCTGCAACACCATCTCTGTTGCTGCAACACCATTTCCCGTTGACGTAACATCATCCCCTGTTGCTGCAACACCACCCCTGTTGCTGCAACACCATTTCCCGTTGACGTAACATCATCCCCTGTTGCTGCAACACCATTTCCCGTTGACGTAACATCATCCCCTGTTGCTGCAACACCATTTCCCGTTGACGTAACATCATCCCCTGTTGCTGCAACACCATTCCCGTTGCTGCAACACCACTTTCCGTTCCTCCGACATAGTCCCCTGTGGCTGCAACACCAATCTCGATGCCACGTCAGTGCTTACTGATCCGAAATATCCTTTCCACACAAAAAACATCACCTTTCGTGATGATTACAGAACCTCACCGTCACTCCCTCGTCATTATCACAGGCCTGTGCTTTCAAGATCCGCAATAATGATTATAATTTGACATCAAACAAGAAAAGACTTTATGACGCAGCGATCCAAAAAGGTAAAAGGACAAAGGTACGCACGTTTATGAATAAGCATTAAATAATAGATAAGCGGAAAAAGGTGATAGGTACATCAAATGATTACATTCCCCAATCATATCACTCACACGTAGGGAAAAGGGCAGGGGGGGGATACCAAAGCAATTCCATAATGATTAACCACGTCAACCACCGCCACCCTTAACTCTCCTGGTTGTATGTAAAAACTATAGCACGTTGCCAATCGTAATGTATACTCTGAGTTAAAATCGGTAGCTCGGTCCCGAACTCTGAAGATTTACTGAAACAATAAGCCATGGGAGGATCCCTTATCACTCATGAACCAGGCACGACAGCAGTTCTGGAGATCTTCCCGGAAATTTACCAAATTTTCCTGCAAGCCGGGTGGATAGAATATTTCAGGAGACTCCCGGACTTTGATGAGCAGCAAGTCCTGGAATTCACATGTAATTTGACAGAAGGATTCTCTGTTGTTCAGGGAATTCAAGTACCGGTTACGGAAGAATTCATAGCTGAAGTCACCGGACTTCCAACCACTGGTACAAGATGGTTCATCAGGAAACATCTGATTTTGAACGCGCAGCAAGATTTTCTCCGTCCGGGCGAGGAAGTAGAAATCAAGGGCAGAGGTGTAGCATTGCGGTCGCTACCTCAACCATGGCCAAGAGTCGCAGAATTCGTCAAGCAGTATCTAACATGCGAAGGTCGTTACCAGGTAATCTACTAGCACGACTTCATTTTGTTAAATCACTTAAGAAATGGTCAATTAGTGAATATGCCATATTATTTGCTGGGTTGTCTTAAAAATATGGCACGATATGCTATGAAAGCAAAGAATCCAGCCCTCTCCCTAAAACACCATCGTCTAGTCCAACTGTTGATTAACAGGGCTCTTCCTTTGAACATCCCTCCACCTCCCATTAATCCCCATCTGAGGGAAAGAAGTCCACAGCCGGTGCAGGGCAGTCCTCATCAAAAAGAGGAAACTCCTTGTCAGGCTGAGGATAGACCTCAGCAAGACCAGGAGCCTCCTCAACAAATGGACGACACCCCTGAACAAACCCCTTCGGAAAACCCTCAGCGGACTGAACATACCCCCGAACAATCCCAGCGAGCATGTTACAGAAAATGAACAAGAAGCAACTGTGTCACCCAAAAGAATCAATTCTCCCGGCCCCATACTCAGTATCTCCACTGATGAGTCTGAAGATAATGTCCCAATCATGCAGCTTAAATGAAAGACGCAGCAGCCAAAAGAAACCCCAGTTAAAAGAAAAAGAACGAGGGTTCCAACCAAAGCACCCACCACCCCCACTACTGTTTCAGTCACAAGAGCTAGCAGGAAGAGGAAAACACCTCAATTCCCTGCCTTTTTACCAAAACGAAAGACGAAAGTAGTAGGATCCCTTGAGCCCTCCAGCCCACCATCCATTGTTTTAAAACCCCGTACTCCGACCACTTCCCGAAACCCTTCTCCCTCACCCACGGAGGCTGAGATCCAGAGCATTCATAGCTTCGTGGCCTCATATCTTAAGACAGCTGCAACACAAGAACCAGCTGCCGACACCCACAATGATAATGAGCAAGTGGCTGCAACACAAGAACCAGCCACTACCCCAGGTGACACACAAGAACCACCTGTGGGAAATATTGACCATGATGTAGCAGAATCTCGGCCTCCACTCGAACCTACTATCTCACAGGATCAGCCTACGATACCCGCCCTACAAGAAGAAATTGAGTTTCTGAAAGCTCAGATTCAGGATTACCAGGAAGAGATAATAAGAATCAAGGAAGCTTATGAAGCAGAATTCAATCTGCACATTTTAGCAAGAACAGCCGCGGCAACAGAGAAAAGAAAAGATACCGAATATCTGTGTACAAGTTGTGGCGAGATATATGCTCAGGCAGGGTATAGATTAGTCAAGGAATCAACAGACGAAGTCCTCGAGGCTGAAAATAAAACAAAGGAAGTTGATGATGCCGAAGTGCAGAATGAGAAACCTGTTGTTACACAAGAACCAATAGGAGTCTCACAGGAGGAGCAGGAAGAAGAACTAGCTTCAGAGGAAATGCAGAAGAAAAATCCTGTTGTTACACAAGAACCAACAGGATCCTTAGAAGAATTGCAGTCGGTGAGACCCGTTGACACACAAGAACCAACAGGTCATCTGGAAAACATGCAAGACCAAGAACAGGAACTTATTGTTACACAACAACCAGTAAGTTCCTTAGAGGCTGCACGAGAGCAAACAAAGGAGCTTCCCGATGCTATGCAGGACAAAAAGGAAGAAGATGCAGAATCACCCCGGCCTACCCAGACTATTATGGAGGAAGATGCAGAATCACCCGGGCTTAGCCAGACAACTATAAAAGAAGAGCAAACAGTCCCAGAAGAAAACAAGAAAGAAGCTTTGGTGGAAAGAAAAGAAAAAGATGTTGGATTATCCCAGCCTACAGAACAGACAATTTCAGTTGATGCCTACATGAAAACAGAGCCCCCTACTGTTAAAGATGCAGGGGTAGAAACAGAAAGTTTTCTGGAACTCAAACGCATATGGTGGAGAGAATATCATCAATCTCAAGGGAAAGCATTTGAGCAACAGAAAGGAACCTGGTTTGACCATGCCTATAAGAATTGGAAAGCACTGGAACAGTGCAGGGCACAATATAAAGAAATTAAGGAACTAAAACATAGGATGTCTCTGATGTTTGAGCTGTGCCAAAGGATGCTAGCAACAAGGAAACCCTCCTTCAACTATGCCACATTCTTAAGGGAAAGGCTTGCATTTATTCAATTGAAGGCTATCAAGGAGGGGAGACCTTATCAAGTGGTCACAACAGATCAGTTCATGACAACTTTTGCAAAAGCACCCAAAAGTGACCAAAACCTGCTATGTGAATTATACCTCCACAACGAGGCGGTGTCTAAAGAAAGAAACATTAATATGACACTTGTGGTAGGTGATACACAATTAAGAGCTTTCATTTCCTTTCTTGCAAACCAGCTCACCTGGAAAAATGCCTATATCTCAGGCCTCCAGAACGAACAAAATTGCCTCTTGTGGATTCGAGCTGAACCTCAGAACCCTGCCGCTTTCATTTCGCAGTGTTTAAAAATGATAGGCAATGATGAAATGAAGGATCATGTTATGAAATTGCGAACAGAGGTCCTAACAGACTGTCAGCAGTACATAAAAACCAAGGCATCATTAGCTGTGGAAGCAAATAAACTATTTTGGGATAACTGCCCCACAGAAAGGAGAGAATATCACCCGTATAACCCATCAAATCTACAAGCAGCATTATCAAGGGTACCTCGGTATGTTGAAAGCATGAAATTTTGTGCAGAAAAATGGATAGGCTATAGGTTTAAGTTCCCACTTTTATGGTTGCCAGGTGATCAGTATAAGGGGAAGTTTGAACTTTCTAACAGAGAAGAGGCAGCAATATGGAAACAGATGAGAACTGTTTGTGGTTTCAGAGAAAGATTCGATGATACTCCCTTCAGCTATTGCCTTAGTAATCTTCATTGTTCGTCCCAGTTTTCCGACTCAGACTCAGATTAGACATTGCATGGGGACATGCAATCTCTTCAGTTGGGGGGGATGTTGGGACTCATAATTGACCAATTTTTGACCTTATCTTTTGCCGTATATTTACCCTTTTTACAGTCATAAGCAAAAGCTTTTATTTCATAATGGCATATTAACCCCAAGGTATGAAGTAACCTTCCGCAAGTCTATATTTAATTGTTTATTTCATATTCGTAAATATCTTTTTACTTATCCTTGGAAACGCCGACTAAAATTGTCAATAACTGTCATAAGCTTGCAGGAGTATAATGAATAGTTGCTGCAACACGAAGAACAGCAACTACGCAGTTGCTGCAACACCAGAAACAGCAACTGCGCAGTTGCCGCAACACCAGCAACAGTAATTACATAAAGCGAGCTATTTTGTAACAGATGGCAGCTATCTAAAGAATGGTAACGTGGCATAGTCAAGCGGAAGTTTAGAGAAGAAGCATACAGTCAGCATGAACAGCATGGGGAAACGGCGAAGGATATGACAATCCCGAGAAGACAATCAGTTATCCGCCATGCAACAGCCAAAGCTCCAGAAAAAGATGCATTATCATATTGTTGTAACAGCATTCTAATTTGCTTATTTTTGACACAAAGGATTAACTGAATAGGTGTAATAGATGTCTCCTCTATAAAGAGGAGACATCTACATGAAACGAGGGGGGGAATGGTCGGTTTGTAACTAAGGTTTTGAAGAACATCAGCACGTCTGAGTTCCGTTGTACTTAATCTTTTGGCAGATGAATAAACAGCTGTTTTGAACACTTAGATCCGTCTTCGTCTTCTCGGGGAATCTTGTGAGAAGGACTGGGCCCACCTTCCTCACAAGATTCACCCATTTACTTTCCTGTTGATTGTGTAAGCGTGCAGTAAGTTCTTTTTGGTACTCTGTGTGAATTCGACAGCATTACCTGTGGTTTTCTTTACTTTACTAGTACTCTGCTTCATTGCTTTCTGAATTGTTTCTCACCGGTGAATGAGAGTGCTGTGTGCATCAGTAATTCTGATTACAGGGGCAGGTGTTGAACGTCCCCATCCGGAGGATAGGGTCCTGATCCTCTGTCAACAGAGCATCGTTTATTTTGCTTTTTAGACTTGTAATTTTAATCAATTGTTTTCACTTTAATCAATTCTATAATGACTGCATATACTACATCTTTCAATGCTTTTAGGCTTTAAGTACATACAGTACGCAGTGCCTTTGAAATAAAAAGACTTTCCCTGGTCGACAATTAATGTGGTACTTGAATGTTTAATTCATAAACAATTCAACTAGCCAACAATAAGATATCCTCCACAAGCTCCTTCTCATTTTTGAGAAGTTGAATTCTAACTTTCTCATAGTTGGGCCCCTTGTACCCTTGAGGAGCTTTATTAATTGCCCTTATCATATCTTGCCAGTAAGGAGAGCGAACAACATTAAATGGGATACCACATGCATAAATGCACCTAGCCACTCTAGAACCAGTTTCTTCTCTCGCTTGCACATTCACCAATTTAGTAATTCTGTTATCCTGAACTGAAGGGGATGCCCCTCTGGTATTTTTGGATGTTGGTTATTCATGTTGTTGAGTGGCAATGGCTCTTCTCTTCCTTGCTTCAACTACAATCCTTGGCTCAATGTTAGGTGGAGCTTGAGGAGTAGCTTGACTAAGCTCATCATGCCTTATTTTCATTCCATTCGCCTCATCTTGCTCTCTTTGATATGCCCTCCTTGCCAATGGGTTTGTTGTTTTTGTGCAACCTGCAATCCCCAGTCCTTCTCCATGCAAAAGATGTCCCTTCACTCTTGGGTAGGAGCCCTTGTACGAATTACTGCAAAGATTACATTGCCATTCCCATGAGCTACCACCTCCACATTTTTTAAGCTTCTGAACATGCCTCCAAAGAGGATAATATTCAGCCCTTGGGTTGGACCTGGGGCTTGACCCTATAGCTGCACCTTAGTTGGAAGCCATTGCTGCAAAAAAATAAATAAATAAACAAATTTGTAAAGAAAAAACGTTTTCATATATTTGGAAGCATAAACCCTTGAAAAATTAAAGAAATAGTAGGAAAAAACTAAGAAAATGAATGCTTCTTACCCAATTTAATTTTTTGTAGCTGAAGCTACCCCAAAATGCTAGAAAAGACAAGAAAAAGGTTGTAGTTGAGCCAAAAGCCAAGAATGTCGTAGTTGGAAACTCTGCACTCCAAATCTGCTGCTAAAATCTCATTCTCTTGCTGTTGAAATCTCCTTTGCTCACTGTTGAAAACGCCCTAGCTGAAACCACTACTCTCTTCCGCTTTTCTCCTTGCTAAAATCATCCGTCTCCAAGTGAAACGACTTGCTCAATTGTGTGATCAGGGATTGAGGTAAGAGTCTTTTTATAACTTGAGAGAGGCATCTAGAAGCATCCACAAGATATTTTATTCGCCCAATCAAATATTAGAAGCGAAAAAACAAAAATAAAATAAAATAAAAATCGTAATATGAAGTGGAAACGTCGTCATACGGCCTGGAAACTCGTTTTCAGCCGTACTAGCCATGTTTCCCTAGCGTGAAACGTGCCAGTATGGCCAAAAACAAGTTTCCAGGCCGTACGGTATTCATTTCAACGTTTCAGTTTCGTTTCCTGGCTGAAACGGACCTGGGGGCAGCGTTTCCTGCAACATAGACGTCAAGTCAAGATTTTGTTTGAGTGATAGGTATTTTTTTAGAAGGCTCATGATAGAGGAGTTCAACAACCAATACCACTAACATCAAGGTACATAGAGGCCTTGGTGCTCTTGATTAAATACTAGTTCCATACCCTTGTACATGAGAAAATCCAATGTAGTGTTGCAATCCCCCCAATCCTGAAATCCTAGAAAATTGTTAAGTCTACTGGATTTTGAGTGAGATCTAAAATTCTACTTTCTCCATATGAAATCCAATGACATCAAAACCACTCTCACACATCCTGAGTCATTCCATGGTAATGTAAAAAATTTAAGTAAAAATATGAAAATGAAAGATAAAGGAGAATGTCATGATGTAAAAACAACATTCTCCTTTATCTTCATTTTCATCATTTTACTTAAATTTTTAACATTACCATGAAATGCATAGCAATAGTAGGGCCATATGCTTGAATTTTAGGCTCCTATTCTAGGCTAGTGCCCAGCTAAGACAAACATTAAAAGAAAAAAAGCAAAGCAAGTCACACTTGTTGTGTTCTACGTGGCTTTACCGTACCAAACCGAATAAAACCAATTCAAGTCACCGGTTCAAACTGATTTTTGCCTCAAAACGGTCGAACTGGTCTGAACCGGTCGGTCTAATTCGGTCCTTATAACATTGTGCATATGCACAAATTAAAGATGCACATTTATTATGTGAGTTGTTGTACACCTTCATTCAGGAAGTAGGTCCACAAAATGTTGTCCAAGTCATAACAAACAACGCTGCAAATTATGTTGTTGGCAGGTTGTTTATGGAGAGGTATCCTAACTTGTTTTGGACACCTTCTACTGCGCATTGTATTTACTTGATGCTGGACGATATAGGGAAGATTCCTTTTGTAAGGGATATTATTGAATCATCCAAGAGAATAACAAAATTTATATATAATCATGCATTTGTGCTTCGCTTGATGAGAAGATTCAGCAACAACAAAGACTTGGTGTGTCCTTTACACAATTTGCCACTAGTTTCATATATCTTCAATCTCTGTTGAATTCTATGTGGGATGTGAAGACCATGTTTCTTTCACAAGAGTGGTGTGCTTTATCTGTTAGTCGCAAGCCGAAAGGAGAGGACATATGCATACTAGTTTCATATGATGAGAGCTTTTGGGCAGGAGTGGAGGAGGTGTGTACCATTTCGAAACCTTTGGTAATGGTTCTTTGGTTGGTTGATGGAGACAAACCCACAATGGGCTACTTGTATGAGGCCATGGATAGGGCCAAAGAAGCCAATTGTGCCTATTATGAAAATAAGGGGGACGAGGGGTTTGAGAAACAATAGTTGTTGTGGAGAGTGATTGATGAGCAATGGAACAATACCCTCCATCGCCCCATTCATGCCGTAAGTATCTACCTCAACCCCACATTTTCTTACTCATGTGGTTTCAGATTTGAAGTCGAGGTGATGGATAGATTCCTCACTTTTGTTGAGAGGATGGTGACATCTAAGCAAGAATGTGAAGATATTTCTAAAGAAATAGACATATATAGGATGGCAGGTAGCACATTTGGTTTTACCATGGCTATTAAGAATAGGATGACCAAAACGCCAAGTAAGCTTCAGTTTGTTTCAAATTAAATAATTCATTGTCTCTTCATGATTTGCTTCAAGTTTATAATTTCAATGTTTTACCTTTTTTCTTATGTTTATCTTATTTCTTTTAACTTGTAGATGCTTGGTGGACAAGCTATGGTGGCAGAGTACCCCATCTCCAAAAGCTTGACATTCGAGTGCTCAGCCAAACATGCAGTTCCTCCGGGTGCGAGCGCAACTAGAGTGTATTTGACAAAATCCGCACCAAAAAGCGCAACAGGTAGAAAAATCTGAATTAAATTTTTTAATTCATTATAAATTATAATTTATTATTTTAAATTTTAAATTTTCTAAGTACTAATTTACAATCTATGACCCTAATACAGAATGGAGTCCCAGCACCTCAATGACATGGTCTACATCTACTACAGTCTTCAATTATAGGTGAGACAACTTCAAAAAACCCTTGACGTGGAAGCCATCTCACTAGACCATATTGACACCACTGTTGGATGGAGGGTTAAGACTAAGAGGCCTATCATGGAATCGATCCTTGATTGGTTAAAGGTGGATCCGAAAGAACTGGAGCCAGAGGAAGTAGCAGCTGCAAGGGAGGGAGAGGTAGAGGAGGAGAAGGAGGAGGAGGAACAGGAGTCAGAGCAAGAGGAGGAGAAGGTGACACCATCTAGGATGAGCAGCAGCAGAGGACAGTGGTGACCGTCTATTTTTGCTTCTAGAGCACAACAAAGTCCATTTGTAGCCTCGGGGAGCAGGGCCTTCTTTCTCTAGAGGAAAAGGAAAAGCCATTCCCTATTCTCGTAAAAGGGGCAGAGGAACTCAGTGACTAATTGGTTTATGACATGTAGATGACTCGTTATGATGAATCATGATATACATTTATTATACTTTTTGTTGATATATTGACTCTTGAGACTGAGTCAAGGGCACTTAATTCACTGTTGATATGTGATGTAGCAAAAGGCTTCTTATACATCTTATATATTAGCTTTATTTTCATATTTATGTGGCAATGCATTTATCTGATGTTGTGGATAATTTAGATGCTAAAAAAAATAAAAAATAAAATGAATATTTTTGTACTTTTTAAACATTTGCCGAGTTTTTGCCTATTTTTTCAAAAACCTCCCGACTTTATTGACTTTTTCAGTTTCCAGACCCTTGCTAATTTATTCCCGAGGTCGACTTTTTCCACATTGGTTTGAACCTTCCTCCATTCCACTCCATTTGCTTATAAGCTTATCCTTGGTTCTTTCTCCTGAAAACACATGAAAAGTAACTACCTTTCATTTAGCATAGTCGATTTGTAGTAATTGTAAAGTGAAATGAGCAGTTGATAGCTTTACCCATCTTGCAATAATGAATAATGGTTTGATCATTTACAAAGATGAACTCAGCTTCTTGAGGACAAGGATATATGGCAGAAATTGGATGGTGCGGGTTTTAATAATGCTTGTTTGATGCTGGATATTTGAACAGAAATATTTTGTTGGTTCATGTCTTGGTGATGCACATTGAGATATTGGATCTTTCGGCTGATATGTTTTGATGGTCTTTTATTTTGACACGCAGCCTCATGGTTCCACAGTTTTGACTTATGATCAATTATATGGATGACTTGGATATGATTATGCATACAGCCCTATATATATGTTTCATGTTTTATTGATTTCCTTATGGAAACCTTATGTGATGCATGCATATTTTTTATATGATGGTTATCATGCATTTAATATAGTTTTGATGATGTGGCCAATGTTCTATGGATGTGGATTCTCCCCTTTTTGAGTCATTTCCTATTTTTAAGGAGCCCAACCTTTCTGTCTTACCTTCAAATAGGTAAGCCTAGTTATGCTTTAAAGACTTGTTCTTTAAATTAAATAAACAGTTGTGAAACGGTTTTCAAAAGTTATAAGTTTGGGCTCGAAAAGGAAGACAAGGATCCTCCGCATAGCAATGCAGTTGGTATGATATAGTTTCATTCTTCAGTTGGGTTATCTTTTCTTCTTGTTTTCAGGTATTTGTGACTTACAGACATTGATCTATAGGGCCAAATTTGGGGCAAAATGTAGAGAAACTTGTTAGCCCCTCAAATTAAAATTAGGAGGGAAGACCCCAAAGAGAATCTATAAAAAGAAGAGAGGAGAATCATTTTAATCATCATGGATTGTTGATCTTTTTTATTTGTAAGTTGAGACTCTTGGAGCATTTTAAGACCTCTTATCTCTAATTGATTTCGGTGGTGAAAGATTCCACCCTAGCCAATCCTTTCTCTTTATTCTGTTTACCATAATTTGTGAGGCATCCTTCATCTATCTTGTGGCTACAAGGATTTTTGAGGGAGTGATTATGTGGCATCAAGGTTCTGCAGCAGTGTTTGGGAATTGAAGGATTGTTCAAGGCTCTTTTGGGACAGCAAGGGCAGCAAAAGGGAAATATGGGCAACAAAGGACTCTTTGAGATAATGTAGGTCGTGTTGACCGCTGAGGAGTGCACCTAAAAATTTTTAAAGACTCCATGCCTGAGGATGTGTCAAAGGCTTCATGTACCATCAGAGTTCACATATCATCAGAGTTTTTTAACTCCAACTTCTTCTTCTCATCTTCTTCTATGTTGTACTCATATTCTGCAAGGCTTGCACGATGATGTAAAGTGATGCTAGTGTGATGAATTGAATCATGTAATAGGCCTAGGTAACCTGGCACATTGTCATCAAGTGAGTTTACTCTAGGAGAATTTTTTTTACTTGGTTAATTATTAGGTACTTTTGAGAACTTAATAATTAATTGAGTTTTTTCCTCCAAGCATAACCACAAAGCCAGAGTGTGGCTTGTTGGCGAGGCCTTGGGTGAGTCTTAGTGTCTAGAGTCATTGTATATTACCATACTAGATCAATCGTAAAATTTCGCAGAATTTGAATAGGTCTAGGGGTCATTTTTTTAATTTTTAAAATTTCCTGCAAAACAAGATTTTTTAATTATGTTTTATGTAAGTAAATAAGTGGTCCTAGGAAATGTCTGAGGTGTATGACTACTCGAAATTCATCCACAGAGGCCTAACATTATCCTAGGACCCACTTTGAGGGTGAAAAAATGACTTATAGCCCCTCAAAAGCCAATTTTCCTAATGTCAATGGCAAAAAGGAGGAAAAATTCAAAAAAAAAATTGGAAATTTTTCCAAAGTCAAAAAGAGTCAAAGGTGACATGGAAGTTCATAGGGAAGTCAAAGGTGATGTGTCAAGGCATGTGGGGCCCACCACATGAGGCCACAACACAAGTCAAAGTTCCGAGTACTAAGTCAAACTGGTCCCACATTGAGCTTATGAAATACTATGTATGGCTAAAGATCAAATGTAATTTAATGCAAGCATGGTGTAATTAAAGTTGAAATTTTAATAAAGTGAGTGGGGAATGGACCCCACTTCACCTCCCCATGGTCTACGTATAAGCCAAAATGAAGGAATTGCACATGCCATAAAAACTGTCTACGCTGGCCCACTTAAAGTTCAACGCATATGTCACAGGGAGTTATGCTGCCAACAAAAAATGAGCATGACATTGCTGAGGGTTAAATGATTGTTTGTTGAAGATTTGGTGGTCCAGTTGGCTACACATGACTCCATGCAAACAATCCATACGCTGCCAGCCAGTCCCAAATATATACACTCAGCAGCAAAGAAACTCCACACAGCAGAAATGAATAGTCAACGCAGATGTCATAAATATGCTGCCAACGGGGAAAAATCAGCACAAATATCAAGGGATTTTGGTTGAGATATTTGTGAAGTATGGTCTCCACTCACTCCACCAACACTTACACCTGTACGTAAAACAAATCAACTTCAGCTCTACGTGTTACCAATTCATCAATGCAGAGGTTTGTTGGGAAGCTCTACACAGTAGAGGTTTGAGAGGTGTCATTGCCTTGTTTCATTGGTTGGAGATGATTGGGGGATGTGCTACCTCTCACCCACTCAAATAATACACTTGTTTTCACATAGCAGCTTGAAGGAAAACATTAGCAACCAAGGAGAAGAACAGTGACACCTACAGCCATCACAATTGCCACCTATAGCAGTTGGTTACACTTGGACAGTTTTGGTGCCACTTGCAAATTCATTTTTGCATTGGGATGATCACCTTTTCCACTTGTCAATGGTTCTCACATTGAAATCTTCTCCATTTTGCCTACTTAAATGAGCCATTGGCTCTCATTTTATATTCATGTTATGAGCTATTGGGCTTGAGGAAACTGTGTCATTTCGTACACTATTTTGCTAATAAAACAAAGACTTTGAGGTATCATTGGTGGTGTTATCTTGGCTATCTTGAGGTGATTTCTCTCCTTACTATTGTTATTGTGCTTCAATTATTTATGCATTTGAATTGTATTAGCTTTTATTGCCATTTATTTTGGATTGATATGTGCAAGTTATCTTGCACATATCTTTGATTTAGAGTGGTATTCTAGGAGTGAAATTGCTAATTGATTTTTGGAGGAATCTTTAGTTTTCTTACACCCATTATGTTGCTCTAACTCCTTTTGGAAGCTAATATTTGTCTCCAAATATGTAGGAAAATTTGTTTGAATTGTGTGTAGGATCCATTTTTGGCGTGGGAGAAGTCTCAAATATATCAACTCACTCTCAGATTCAAGATTGCTTTGTTGAGAAATCTATAGGGCAATGATTAGAGTGATTTCTCTTTTCTTGATAACTACTTGTGATCTCTATTCACTTTTTCTTACTTATTAGCTTCTTTACTTATTATTATGTTTGTATATCATCAAACAACTACCAAAACAAGAAAAACAAGAACACAGAATGTAGCCTGCAAGCCAAGGCCAAAACGTCTCCAGTTGAGAGGAAAACTCGCAAATCTCTTCTCTTCTTATAGATTCTTCAATTGACAAATTCCAAGGCCTCTAGACAAAGACCAAGTCCAACCCTTCCAGATGATGTGCTTCCTTTGTCAAGTCAAACCCAATCAAGTCTCTTCCAGCAACACAACTTTGACCCCCAGCTTCAGAATTTGGGCCTGTACTACAAATCTGAAATTTTCGGCCCTCCCAGTAGCAGTTGTTGCCACACGTGTGAGCTTATTCTGGCCTCCAAGACATCTTCAAACCTTCGCTTGGCTTTCTCCTTCTAGTGCTTGAGGATGGCCTAATGTGACCTTCGTTGGCCTTCTTTCTCTTCCTTCTTCAAGATCGAACCTGTAGAAGAAAAACCCTACACTAACAGCAGAAACCCTAGCCTTCCTTCACACGTGGGAGAGAGAGATAGCCCAGCAACAAGTCTTCTTCGTCCTCTTCCTTCTTTGTTGCCTTCTTCCTCTTCTTCCTTCGCTTGAATGAGTGAGTGATGAATGTCCCCCAAGGAGGTCGAGATTCCTCCTTTATATAGGCTTCTTAAGGTGCACTTGGCTCCTCAAATTAGGCCAACTTCCAACTGCCAGGCTGACTTGGCCTTGAAGGGTATTTTGACACTTTTAATGACAAAAATAATTTTCTTTACAAGTTACAATGTGCTCGATGGGGTCTTCAACTTATGACAATGACTCTTTTAACTTCTTGACCTGGGACAAATCCTAGAAACACTCAATGGGTGCTTGACCTATAAAATAAAAGACATTGAGCATGAAACCCATGCTCCAAAAATAATAATAATATTTTTTCTTTCATTTTACAATATACAAGAATCAAAACTACATTTCATATTTATGAAGACCGATCCTACGTACACATTTTTCAACACTCCCTCTTAACTAGGGAGGTATTCATAAATGGTACATAGAAATTCTCAATCTGAAGAGATCTCATAAGAAGAGTCGAATTGGTAACCCATCTATTTAGCATCATATCAACTAGCATTGTCATATAGCAAGGCCTTGGCTAACAGCTCTATCTCTTCACAAGATCAAAGCACAATGTGTTAGTTTTTGTAGCATCAAATGTGTTCTAGCCACGAAATTTGGTGGAGAGGCTAGAATGCATAAGATCTCCAAAACGCAGAATCATTTCTGGAAAGTCCACCTAAAGGTAACTTAATTAGATTACTAACTTATTTTTTAATGTTTCATAAGTCAACTTAGAAAAATTGGTTAATTAATCAAAATTAATTAAGTGAAGGTAAGAATAGTCTAGAAACTCACACGGATCGACTTCAAGATGATCCTAGCCTTTGATTAAGTTATAATCTTGGTCATTGGTGCTCCAACAAAGGATTATAAGAAGAAGTTGATGGGCACTTGGAGAATACACCAGAGACACTTGGAGAATTCGATTTTCCAGTGTAGCAGCAGTTAGTTGCCAGAGAGTTCGAGCTTCAATGAGGAAGCAAAGTTAGTGAGGGGCAGATACAGTGATCCGAAGGAAGTTTTCCAGATCCAGAGAGGCATCAGCAAGAGGTCGAGTTATTCCCAGTGAGGCAACGCAGAGGACTACGCAGTTGCTTCAAAAGAGCAATTCGATTTGGCTGGAGGAAAATTCGATTCAGCTTCCAAAGGCTGGGAAAGTCTTCCAGAGGGTTGAAGAATCAGTTTCCTCAGCAGAGACAAGGAGAACGACTTCATCAGAGGCAATTACAGACTAGACATCCAAGGGTCTGCGCACGAACTGCGCAGAAGCTTATGAAAACGGTCCAGGAGAACACATTTTTTGAGGTAGAGTTGTGCCAAGATTGCTTGTGGAGGAAGGGAAATTCCCTTAGATAATTTCGGCCAAATTTTCTTGTTGTGGAATGCCAGTTTCAGGCATCCAGATTGTACTCAAATTTTCACCACTGCTTAATAATAAAAACCCTCAGTTGTTGCATTGGTTTCCCCAAGTTGGGTTTTTTCTGGGAACAATTGTCCAAAAATAATGGTGTCAAATTTTATGTGTGTGTGCTAGTATTTTCTCAATTTCCAGAGCTATTATTTTCGTAGTTTATTTGTGAAGGTTGCAGTGCGAGTTATTCAGTATTTGTCGCAGCAAATAAATTGTTACATTAATTAACAATTAGAAGAATAATTTCTAGTTGTTGCAATAGGATTTCAGACTTGAAATTTTCACACAATGCTAGCGAGACCATTTATTTATAAACACCATCATCATTGTCTCTCTGGGAACATACCCCACCCGAGTTCTCTCAGAGCATGTTCCACCAAGACTATTCTTATCTTGGATAGTCAATCCTCAAAGAATATCAGTCCTCAACAACTACTCTTATCTTGGATGCCCTACCACATCCTCAAAGAGTATCGGATGCCAGATACTTACCCAATCCTCCATTCTTTCTTCCCAAGTGAAGACAAGAATGATGTGTCTATCTCTCCCTCTCAACTAGGGAGGTTATATCAACCAAACCAAGCTTATCTCTCAAATACGCAAGCTTCTTGTTAGGAAGAGATTTTTGTCAAAATATCAGCTACTTGTTCATCAATGGAGATATACCATAGTTGCAATACACCATCTTGTACTAGCTTCTGAATATAGTGATACTTGTGTTTATATGCTTTGTCTTTCCATGAAACACTGGCTCTTCAGAGAATCTTATACAACTGGTGTTATCATAATGTATCGTTGTAGGGTCCATTGCTCCTTCAAATAAGTCGGACAACAACTTCCTCAACCAGACAACTTCTCTGCTTACTTCACAGGCTGCAATATACTCAACCTCAGCACTAATCAAAGCAATCATATCTTGCTTTTTGCTTATCCATGAGATCATGCAGGATGCCAAACTAAAACATCCTCATGTAGTGCTTCTTCCATCCTGCTCACTACCTCCCCAGTCAAAATCTGTATATCCAATCAAATGGACATCATTCCTATCATATTTCAGGCACTAGTGGATTTTTCTTTGCAGATATCTCAGTATATGTTTTGTTGTTATCCAATGATCATGCTTCAGCTCCACTTGGAATTGACTGAGAACAATTACTGCAAAACATATGCCTGGTCATGTATTCACTAAGTACATCAATGAGCCAATCAATTGTCTATACCTGGTAGCATCCACAGGGCTCGACTCAGAACGCCTTAGTCATTTCAAGTTTGAGATCATCAGGGTTGTCATTGGTTTGTAATTCATCATGTTAAACCTCTTCAACATCTTGACCACATACATCCCTTGACCTAGATAGATCTCATCAAGTCCTTGCCAGACTTCTAGTCTCAAATACTATTGCATCTGCCCTAGATCCTTCATGTCAAATTCTGCTACCAGTTGCTTTTCACATTCTTAAATTCGACCTTCCACACCTATCAAGAGAAGATCATCCACATACAAAAGAATGATTATCGGCTCTCCCTTCTTGATATAAAGGTTTGAATCAGCAAAACTCTTTGTGAAGCCTAATATCTGTAGGTATGCATCCATCCTAGCATACCATGCCCTTGGTGTTTACTTGAGGCCATATAATGCCTTCTTCAATCTGCAAACATATGCCTCTCTATCTTTATCTTCAAATCCAAAGGGTTGCTCTATATAGACTTCCTCAACAATTGTGCCATTCAGGAATGCAGTCTTAACATCCATTTCCTCGATGTTCCATCCCATCAATGTTGCCAAAGAGACCAACGAACGTAAAGCTGTATACCTTGCCGTCGGAGCAAATGTTGCTTCATAATCGATGCCTTCTTGTTGAGAGAAGCCCCTAGCCACAAATCTTGCCTTATATTTATCAATACTTCCATTTACTACATGTTTAATCTTGTAGAACCACTTGGAAGTTACCACAAATTTGTCTTCAGGCCTAGGTACAATCTCTCAAACTCCATTTTTCATTATAGATTGATACTCTCCATTCATGGCATCCTTCCATTCTTCCTATGTGACAGTGTCTTCAAAGGTGGGTGGATCTACTTCTATCAACTTCTGCATATAGGTTGCACACCCAAAATATCGTTTGGGCTTCTTGCTTTCCCTGAATGTGCCTTGAACTGTTCCATGACCTTCTGCATCAAGTAGTGTAGACTTCAACCAATTAGGTCTCATTCTAGTTTCGGGGATTACCACAAGTTGTATAGGTTCACTAGGACCTTCATCTTCATGATTTGATTCTTCTTCCTCCCTAGTAACTTCCTCTTCTAATACCGGAAGTTCTTCGTCATCAAAGTCCATAGGAAGATCCTTTGATTTCTTGAATGCAATACTTTCGTCAAATATCACATCTTGACTGACTTCTATTCGGTGTCCTTCCAACAAATGTTCCCTTCATGACTGATGGATCCAACTTCTTTCACTTGTCCTTAGGTATATGAATATAGACAAGACAACCAAAAATTCGGAGGTGATCTACGCTTGGTTTCTTCCCAATGAATACTTCTTCAGGAGTCATGTTATCTAGTGACCTGTGGGGACATTGATTTTGTATGTATACAACGGTCTTCATAGCTTCACCGCACAGAAATTTCGGTAAATCTTGATCATGTAGCATGGCTTTTACACTTTCTTCAATGGACCGATTATTTCATTCTGCAACTCCTTTTGTTCGGGATTATATGGGACTATCAGCTCCCTCTTAATCCCAGATTCCTTACAGAAGGCTATAATTTCCTTGGATATGTATTCTCCTCCATTATCAGACCTTAATATCTTGATTCTTCTTTCTATAAGGTTCTCCACTTCAGCTTTGAATTCTTGAAATTTGGTAAATACTTCATCTTTGGATTTCAGTAAATAAATCCAAGTTTTCCTTGAATGGCCATCTATAAATGTGACATAATATAGATGACCTCTAAGTGATTTAGGAGTCATAGGACCACAGACATCGAAATGAATAAGATCCAAGATTTATTTTGACCTTGAAGCACTGCTTCCAAATGCTCTCTTGGTGTTCTTAACCAATGCACATCCCTTGCATACTCCTTCGTGATCTTCTTTCAGTTCTAGGATTCCAGCTACTATTGAATTTAGGGTTGGAAGGATTTTGAAGTGGAGATGACTGAATCTTCTATGCCAAAGTTCATATGGGCTGATTTGAATGTGAACTAAAGCTTGAGCAAGAGGAGTTAGCATCGTGTAAAGTCTTCCTTCACAAATTCCAATCACTCTTGCATTTTCTATGCTTGAATTTTTGCCCCATACTACAACTCTTCCATCAATGAAAGCCACTCTATCACCTTTATCTTCTAGACTTGAAATGGAAAGTCGTGAGCACTTTTATGCGGCCGAGTTGCTTGAGGGCAGTTGCAAAAAAATTCCCTTTGAGGCTGATCTCTCTATTTGTAATTTCTAGATTTGAGGAATTTCCATTGGATATAGTGGTTGCCAAGCTTCACAAGGAGATTCTAGCCTTCTATAGTTCCTACTTTGTAAACGTTTCTCCTTCATCTTTTGGGCAGCCTTCAAAAGGCCTTCTCCTCATTGTAACATCTAATAAAAAATTCCATTTTTCTTGTGGGAGCTTGGGAATTTACCCAGGGCATCCCTCCTCCCCATTTAGAGGGAGGACTTTTCTTGGGTGGATTGACTTGCATTTTTATTTTCTAGCTTTCTCATTTAGTCCATTTACATGCTCTTTTATTTTGTTAATCTAACTCACATAGCATCCACATTTAATTTCATTTCAACTTGCTTTATATTTCGCAATTATTTGTATGTTGCAATCTATTACATTTCATGCACATTCTTTGAGCAAGCAAATACTCTATGTTTTATGTGGCAAGTTTAATTCATTCATTTAGCATTCTTTTTGGGAGTACAATGTCTCCTTATATGCTTACTTGTTGCTTTGATTATGAATCATACATTTTGAAGCACTTAACTTTGAAGCAATTTGCAATCTAGCAATCATTTCACTTACTTACAAGCAAGCACTTCACTTTTAGCTACATTTCAATTGGTCTAGCTTCATTTACTTGGCATTTTGGCTCACATGACTTATTGATAAATGCTTCATTGTCAATTTGTGCAAGTATATTTTTCATTAGTACATCTTTTTTGAAGCATTTACTTGGAGCAAACTTGCAAATTTGGGTCATTAATGAAGCTTATGTTTACATGCCATTTAATTTTACAGAGTTTGTGAGTAATATTGAAGTCATTGGTGCAATCATATTTTGAGCAATTGATTCATTTACTTTGAGGCATTTGTGCTTTCCTTTGCAAGCACTAATAACATCAAACCATTTCATTTTAGGCATTTTAGTTTAGATTTTGCACACTTAAAATTTATCTCCAAGCATAAGCTTGGTTGTATAGAAATAATAGGGCCAAGATTTTCCTTAAAAGTTCTTCCAATAGGTACAGAGTGTGTTACCCTACAGTTGTGAAGGTGGCTTTGTCCTCTTGTAGGAACCAAGGCACACAGGCCTTATAAGGACTAAGGTTAGGGTACCGTTAATGAAGACAAGTGCTTCCTCATCACCTCTTCCTTGTAGTCACCCCAATCTTTACCCCCTAGTAAGATGTTGTAGAGAGAATCTCTCACCTATAACAGGCATTTAGTTTAAAAATTTACCAAAGTAATTGCATCTCACCTTATTAGCTAAGTTGCATACTAAGTCACCTGACACATGGATTTGAGATTCGACGGATATGGGGATTCGAGTGTCGGATTCAGACACGTTGACCCCCCTAAATAGGACACGTTCGAATATGTTATATATTATTTTATTAAATATATATATATATATTAAAAATTAGATATTTCTTATACAAATTCTCATTCATGATACAAATTCATTGATTTCAAACACAGATCTTCATCTAGATGTAAGTTTTACTGTTTACAAAGTTAGTAACATTATGGCATGCATAGTACATACAAAATTCAAATACAATTTTTATTTGTGACATGTCACATAAATCATAAATCATAAATTATGATTTCATAATACATATTCAATTCATCAATGAACCAATAGGAGAAAGACAAGATAGTAAGATAAAGACACTAACAGCTGTAGTTTTCTCATTAAGTCACCAAAATCAAAATGTGTTACATAGGTAGTGCAATACCAATGGAAAATAGAAATAGAAAATACAAAACAACTACAAGTATACAAGCCTCAAGACAGTAGGTAGTTCATGACTCATGAGTCATCAATCCTCATAGTCATCATCAAAATCAGCATCACTGTCCTCATCATCACGGTCACCATTGCTCTCCTCTATTGCATCCTCCTCCCCTGTATCCAAAGTCATCTTTGCATCTGATGGTGTGGAGGATGACCCCTCTACAGTATCACCATCATCAAATCTAATAGGCTCTAGCACTGGATCATTGAGATCCATGTTGGCCAATGCCAACTCAACATTGTTGTCCAAACCCATATCATCAGGAAAGACATCCAACATCTTTGTCTTTCCCTTCAACCACTCTTCCCTCTGCCTGTAAATAAGACGAAGGTTGTTGTGCACATACACCATTGTCTCTGCACTGGACTGCTCAAGCCTGCTCTTCAACAAACACATCCTCCACCTCATCAAGCAATGCTCTATCCTGAAAAAACAGCTTGAATGCATCTTTCCAACCCTATGAGATTTCACCATCCATGTGAGGAGGGAATCTGCGGGAAGGTCCACCATTCATCCACTCATGGTTGTAGTATTTTGGGTTCAATGAGTGAGCCAAACAATGTAAAGGTGTGCAATTCTTGTCCCATCTGCTAAAAAGAATATCATGTATAATGGTAAAGAAGGCCTCTGGTGATGTTTCATACTCGGGGCACTCACTCTATAAAATAATGCTCCTCACAGACTCAATCATGGAATCCCATCCCTCATAAACCTCTCTTAGGATGTGTTGGTCTGTATCTGCAAATCGAAGCAAAGAAATGATAGGGTCCATGATCTGAATAAGTAGATCTACTCTCTCCCACCAAGCATCATCTAGCACTATGTCCTTCACTCTTTTAGAGGGTACTGGATCTGTCTTTCTAGAAAAATACCAAAACTCTGAAATAACCATGGCCCCAAGAGCGGTCTTGACCTCCCTCAACCTCTTCAACATGATGAATGAAGAGGCAAACCGTGTATCCGCAATCTTCAACAATGATAGATTGTTGTACTCCTTGTAGATAGTGAGGGCATTTGTATGATTTTGTACAAAGTTACGGATATGTCGTGCATCCTCAATAACTTTCATAATACATATTCAATTCATCTTCAATAACTTTAATAAGCAACTCACCCATATATTGTGCATCCTTGTATTCTCCAAGTGTATCAACTGCTTTCAAGAAAACTGGACCATTTAAGGAAGACACCATGAAGTCGATGAGTGGGTGTCGTGTTGGATCTGTCCATCCATCAGAAACAATGCTAACCCCACATGTTGGCCATGATGCTGTAATAGGCTCAAGCATTTTTTGTACCTATTTTTTGCCTTCGTCAACAATGTGGTTCTAAGCTTCTCTGAACCAGGAGGCACATGCCCTGATGGAACCCTTGAGTTAGAGCTCGGCACATCTCAATAAATAGAGGTGAGCATGCAACATTAAAGGATATGAAGTTTTGATAGAAAAAAAAAAAGGCAATGGTGAGATCAAGCTCTTCCGTTACTCCTTTTGAAAAATCTTGTCCATTGGACCAAATGAAATTGTCTTTCTTTTTGTTGCTTGTGCCCCACTAGAACTCTCAAATGAGAATTTGTTGCTGCCTTTCCTCAAAAATGGAAGGGGGTCATCATTCTTGGTTTTTTTTTTCGCAGCCACATTTGCCATACCAACATTAAACTCTCTTTCCATTTCTTTCCTCTTTTGTAAAGGAACTTTTGTACAAGCTCCAACTCCACAACCTGATAAAGCCAACAAATGGCCTTTCACACGGAAACATGTGCTTATGAAAGTACTGTGGCAAAATTTGCATCTCCAATTCACATTTCCTCCTCCCTTCACCTTGCTGCTTGGTCCTTGCTCTCTTGTGACATATTTCCACAAGGGATATTTCTTAATGTTACATTGAGGAGAAAGCCTTCCCTCAACATTACTTGCAATAGAGGGAATACTTGCAGTAGACTCTGATGAAATTGGGTGACGAGGGGCATCTCCAATGGGGACATTCTTCCCCTTCCTTGATGCCCTTGATTGATCCATACATACTGTAAAAAATAAACCAAAAATCCACAATTTGTAAAAGAAATGCATATGCAAACTGTTGTAATACAAATGCAAAAAAATAGAGAGAAAAATCACTTACCTATTGCTTGAATCTCCTTGAAAATTCTCCCACACCCTTTGCTCCTTGCTCCAAACCCCTCACAGTAAACCCACAACAATCCCACAGCAAAGAGAGAGGAGAAAATGAATAAAAAGAACTGCAACTCACCTTGTTGAGGTCGCACAAGTCACTTTTTCTGGATTCGTGTCCAGAAATCGGGCCACGATGTGTCCGATTGGGACACGATCCAAATTCAATCGTGTCCCAATCGGACACATCATGTCCCAATCGGACACATCGTGTCCCAATTTCCGGACACGAATCGTGTCCGATTCGCCGGATTCGGGACACGTCGACCTATTTCAACGAATCTGATTTCATAGGTTGCATATCATTCTAACTCATTTACTTTAGAGAATTTTCCAATTTACATGCAAGTTTATCTCATGTACTTGTCATGGTGAATAGCCTTACTGTCTAATGAAGTTATCACCTTTTGTGGTTGAGCATCTCATTTAGCACGTACAACATTTTCTTTTGCAAGTAATACTTTGGTCCTTTGAATTTCATTGACGCGAACAAAGTTCCTTCTACAAATTAATTACTCCAAAAGACTTGGAATATCAAGATATCCATGAGGATACAAATATTTTATATTAAATATATGAATAAGAATGAGAATAAGATGAATTGATATACAATGAGAACGAGAGGCTTGCTTATATATCAAGCAAGTGTCTCTTCATGAAGAGTTCTGTCCTATTAGACATGCCTCTTCAACCTAATCACTAGCTTAACTAATTATTATTTATGATTATTATCATTTACATTATATTTATGTTATTTTATATGTTTTATTCGTTACATTGCCTCCTTCCTCAAAAAGCTTTGTCCTCAAAGCTTGTCGATGAAAAAGGCTTGATCTCTTTTTCTGCTTCGAAAGTCTTTTTGCCTCGGAACAGTCATCTTCGTCGATACAAGCTGATATGATCTTCTAAGTGACAAACAAAATTGTCGCACTGAGAAAGGATCAGACCATCCTAAATTAATCTTCTGTGGAATATTCTGATCACTGGAATTTTGTAACGACTTGTTAGCATAAGACTAGATTGAGATTACATCACTATTATCTAGAACATCAGTTTGTTGTTTCGGTTCTGACTGGTTCAAATACATAGCATGGTTGATTCGTCTGTTCACCCGATTCGGATGCCGATATGGAACTTTACTTTCCCTTATTAGGTGTGTTGAATTTTTTTGATTTACTTCAGGGAATGATGTTGTTGAGTTCGTTACCAAACCTTCACTTCGGGTGTTTATCATCTGAACTGCAACATCCAAGTGTGTCGTTTCTTCAACTGACTTGTCTTCTTGAGTTGTCATATTCACTGGATCAGTATTCATTCCCTTATTTTCAACTTGAATTCTTACATTTGATGCTTCCTTCTCGATAAGTTGTTGTACCTTGTTTTCTAATGACTTCTTATCCTTCCTAAGTTTCTTAATTTGCGTCAATAATTTTTCGTTATGGTTTTTAAATCGAGAAATTTCTTCATTTTTGACAATAGTTATTTTGTCAATTTCACTTTGCATATTTTGTAATACTTTTTTTTTCCTTCTTGAGACATTACTTTTGAAATATCCGATATATCTTCTGGCATTATAGAATTAGGTTTCAGTGTAACATCTTGGAGTGCTATTTTCTTCTTCTTGTAAGAAAATGTTAAAAACTTTTTCTTAGTATTTAGAATAAAGGAACCTAGAGTTTTCATTCATGGTGATCCCAAAACAATGTCACTATCGTTAAAACATAAGGTTTTCACGGTTAATTGTGAGGTAAAAGTATAGTCTCCAATATTTAGGTGTAGATTGCTTATATCGTATTGTTTGTTACATGTGCCAAAAATATTTGTTTCAACTACATTTGATTCAGGAATCACCAATTGGTTAGCACATTTAGGACTAATATAATTACTTGTTTCAGCAAGACTAATAGAGATTATGATATCTCTTCCTGCGAGTGATCCTTTGATTTTAAATAATGTATAAACACATTTATCAAAGGTTTCAGGAAATCTTTCATTACTAGTCTCCATTTTACTTCTTAAATATTAAATTTTTTTTTCTTAAATCACCTTTTTTTTCTTTTTTCATCCCTTTTGTTTTTTTCTTTTACTTTTAAAATACCATGGGAAATTACCATGGGTTGTTTCTAAAACCACGGGCTTCTCCACGTAAAAAGTTTTAAATATCACTTGGTATGAGATTTTGTATCCCTTTTGTTTTTTTTTTTTACTTTTTAAAATACCACTGGAAATTACCATGGGTTGTTTCTAAAACCACGGGCTTCTACCAGGTGATTTTAAATCATTTTTTTTTTGTAATTTGATTTTTTATGTTCTTTTTTTTTTTAACTTTTTCTTCTTCTTCTTTTTTTAATTTATTTACTTATATTTTTTTTTGGTTAATTTTTTTTATGGCCAAAGGTCAACTAGCGAATTGGAGACCCTTCAACTAGCGAATTTTCTTTTAATTTTAATTTTAATGGCCAAAGGCCTAGAAAAACGGAGAAAAGGAGAAACTCCCAAATTTTGAGCAAAATGCTTCAATTGTACCGCAACATGTTGACGAATTTTGATAGCCAAGGACCTGGATCGGAGAACGAGCTCTGTGCACCGGTTAAGCAACCTAGAGGACCGAACTGCTCTGATACCAATGAAGCGAACAAAGTTCCTTCTACAAATTAATTACTCCAAAAGACTTGGAATATCAAGATATCCATGAGGATACAAATATTTTATATTAAATATATGAATAAGAATGAGAATAAGGTGAATTGATATACAATGAGAACGAGAGGCTTGCTTATATATCAGGCAAGTGTCTCTTCATGAAGAGTCATGTCCTATCAAACATGCCTCTTCAACCTAATTACTAGCTTAACTAATTATTATTTATGATTATTATCATTTACATTATATTTATATTATTTTATATATTTTATTCGTTACATTCATTTGTTAAGTCATTGTCCTTTAAATTGCTATGTTTATGCTTATGATCAATGATAGTATCTTTACTTGAGCATCTCTTTAAAGTGCAATTGGTATTTTTCATCTAAAATTGATTTGTTTTGCAGGACAACTTATCATCTCATTTTGAGTATATATTTGAGCAAGTCTTTACTATTTCTTTGAAGCAATCATTAAGGCACTAGCTTACATGTTTATCTCTTGAATGTTATGTTGATTATTGAATCTATATCTTACATTGCTCATTATAATTTTGTAGTCCCCTTAACTTAAGATCTCCTAGAAAATCATATTTCTTCATATAACCTTCATTAGGGACCACCCCCCTTAGCTTTAACTAGGAGAGAGTTTTAACATAGAGAGTTGAGAATAGGTGACAGCCCCATCTCTTAGTTTGCCACCAAGTCACACCTTGTGGGTGTTGAATCTAGGGCAAATGTAGTTAATGTGATTCTTCTTAGCATGATAACTATTTGTCAGTTATTTAATTTTACTTCTTAATACAATCTACATTTGTCATTATTATTAGAGTGTGTCTTCTTAGATCATCAAATAGCTACCAAAATCAAAGAGACAAGAACACACGATGTTGGCTTTCTGCCAGGGCCAAAACCTCTCCCTCTTGGAGAGGAAAACCCGCACAAAATTCTTCTTATAGAGATTCCAATTGACGAATACCAAGACCTTGACCCTTGACCTACTAGGCCACTCCAAGACCAAGACATCAATCCTCTTGTTACTGTTGAGATCATCATCATCATTACTGCTGCTTCTTTGAGATCATTATCATAGTACCATAGAGGTTCTTGCAGTTGCGCCATTGCTTGTACTTCCACCTAGATCATTGCTTCATCACCATATCAACAAGGCCTTTTATACTTGCATGTGAGCTGCACCGAGATAGTGATCATGACCGAGACCATGATTGCTACTTCACTGAGATTTTGACTGTGTCTAGAATACTGGGAATGTATAACTGAGATCACTGGTAATTATGCCGATACTGTAATGATATCTAGAGAGTAGGCCGAGACAAAGAGTGTCACTTTAGTACCCTTCCATTCACAAGTATGCCGAGACTGTTACGCTGCTTTAGTGATGACAGTGAGACTTTAAGGAGGCCAAAAATATAGTGGGCTGCCTTCCAAAATACATACTGTAACTGCCCTTCAAAACATCAAAAGTATTTGAGATTCTTCACTGCAGTCACCCCTGAGATTTCCAAGACATCTGAGATCCTGTACCTCCTGTACTTCCTGTACCTATCCGAAGTTCAGAGAGAATCCGAAATTCTGTGATCCTGTGGTGACTCTAGCCACATATTTATAGTAGTTAGGTTCCCATATTTAGCCGATGTTTCAATGTGAACCGATGTGTCTCTTTATTAAGTCGACATGACATTTATATATACTTTGAGGCCGACATGATTGTCTTTCACATCGTTTTGCTGATAGATTTCTTCTTGTGCTTGTCTTGCAGGATTGTGTTTGTCTTGGAGGGCTACTTGACATTTCTATGGACTCATATTTTTCTCATGCTCAAGAAGAGCTTCTTAATACATGACATTGACTCTTTGACTTATCCTAAGGCTCTCAATGGGAGCCACTAATAAATAAACAAACTTCTTGCTCATGAAACCCATGCAGCGGGGTATAATAATAATTTTTCTTGTTTACAAAAATCAATGCCATGAAGACCAAACCTAGTTACACTTTCTTCAACAGTGGGGTTAAGGACTTTTCCCACACTAACCTAGGCGTGCAAGCGAGGCGGCTAACAGGTCTGTCTGTGGCAGCGAGGATTCTAGCGTTCAATCTGGCAACGAATCACCTTAAGACTACCTGAAGGCAGCGGCCTATCTTAGGGAATTTCCTGTGGCAGCGTGGGATCATAAGATCAAATTTGGTGACTGCATAGGGCTTCTGAGATATTCTTCTGTGCAGCGAGGGGTGAAAGCCCTCTGTTCTGAGGTAGCAAGGGTGTAAGAAACACTACTGTGGCTGCGAGCTACTCTTGAGGCATTCTTTATGGTAGCAGCTTCACTATAAGCTCATATATGGGGCAGCGAAGGAAGTCTATCACAGCAAAGATCCTGAGGCACTATCTGGTAAGCGAGTCATCCCTTGTGCCATTATTTGAGGCAAATTGTGGCAGCACCTCAGTCCTGAGGTGTAACTGAGGCAACCATCGATCTAAGAAGCCATTTCTGAGACAGCGAGGCCTCACTACCTCTGTGGTGTTAACTGTAGCAGCAGACCCCTTCAGAGCATTAATTTGGACAGCAGATCCTTGTTGGGGAATTAATTGAGGCAGCAAAACCTTTCTGAGGGTTAGTTTGGGCAGTGGATCCTTGTTGAGAGATTAACTGTGCAGCAGATCCCTTCTGAGGGTCTACTGTGACAGTGGCTCCTTTCTGAAAAGTCAATTGAAGCAGCCGATCCTTTCTGAGGATCAATTGTGGTAGCAAATCCCTTTCTGAAGTCTGGTATGGGCAGCAAGACCTATTAGGGCATCTCTGGATAAGCAGTGAGGTCTAATCTGAGCATTGAAGGGCATTGTTAGGATGTTTCCTGAGACAGCCAAGAAACTGATGAACTTGTAAGTTGAATTAGCCAAATGCACAGTTTGCTGATGGGACTAACTTGTTGAAAAGTGTAACTAGGTTCGATCTTCACAATGACATATGTAATCATGATTTTATGTAATTGATGTAAAGAAAAAAATAGAATTTATTTTGTAATGCTTGAGTCATGGGTTTCATGCTCAAGGAATTTTTATTTTATAGTTAAGGCTCCCATTGTGAGCCTCTAGGATTGGTCATCATGTCATAAAGTCCATTGAGTCAATGTCAAAGCTTGAAGACCCATTTGGGCATGCAATTCATTGTAAAAGAAAATTTGTCTCCTTGAAGTCGGCCTAAGGATGATTCTAGAAAGGCATGTCGGCCTTGTCACCAAAAAAGTCGGCTTATTCTTGTTGGACAGACTACTATAAATAGGGCAACTCGGCCTCACTTAAGGACAGATTTCGGTCAAGCATCAAGAACAAAAAAAAAGAAGTGTGAGAATCACTAGAGAAAGAGATAATCATCAAGCGAAGAAAGAAGGAACCTAATCGAAGTTGTTTGGCACTGTTTTTGCAGGGATTTTGGACTAGTGTCATAACAGTCCTTGAGGAAGTCACCAAGAAGGTCTCAAAATCAGCTCCCTTGCTAGCTGAGATCACCTAGAGAAGTCTACAAGTATAGTGAAGGAGGAAAGCATCTCCAAACTTTCTCCCTCACCCCCCACATGCGAAATTGCAGAGGTATGGACTGCAGGTTTTTGGAAACGAACTAAAATTTCAGGGTAGCCGAGAAGTGCAGTGCATGAAGGCAGTTTGACTTGTGTTCACTTGAGCAAGAAGAAGAAGCAGAAAAGAAGGATCTTGTGACTTGGTCTTGGAGAGGTTGTGTCAAGGGTCTTGGTCTTGGTATTCATCAATTGAAGTCTCTATAAGAAGAAGAATTCGTTTGGGTTTTCCTCTCAAGTTGGAGAGGTTTTGGCCCTTGCTGATCGCTTATATTTTGTGTCTCTTGTCTCTTTATTGTTTATGCTTTGATATCTGTTTGATGAAGAAGAACACTATAATAATCTAAGTACAGAGGACATCATAATCTAAAGAAGTAAAAAGCATTCACAAGCAGTTATCATTCAAGAGAAATCTCCTAATACTAATGCCCTAGATTTCTCAACATGGTATCAGAGCTAAGGTGACAAATCAAGGAAAGGGCAGCTCATCAAGGGACACACAAGCACTCAAGGATCAAATCTTGAAGGACATCAAAGCAATGGTCAAAATCTACAAAGAAGTGTCAAAACCCTGGATCGAAGTAGAAGTCTACATCAAAAGAAGTCTTGGGATCCTCAAAGACCCTACTCAAGTTGAAAAGACCTACAAATCAAAGTATCTTGAAAACTATTCATCAAAGAGAAGCAAGATCAAGGACGTTGTCACCATCTTCAAAAGGTTCTAAAGGCAATCTCCCTCTCGTTGAAGCAAGGTCCTTACCATTGAAGAAGATCATCCAAGAAGCATCAAGAATTCATCATCAATCATCATCAACAAGGACATCACCATCAAAGGATCTAAAGTGATCTCCCTCTCTATGGAGTCAAGGATCACTCTTGAAGAGAACTATCTTCATCAAGGATAGGTTCTCTATTATCTATATCATCGTCAAATTCAAGGAGGCAGCAAGTGGAAGAAGCATCTTCATCTACATCTGAATCTGTCAAAATGTCTTTCTGCAAGGAAAGCAACAAATTGGTTGGGGCTTCAAACTTTCTTGCATGGAAGAAGAGGACAGATCTTAATCTCATTGAAAATGAGGTCATGGAACATGTCAAAGGCTCAATCACCAAACCTCCAAACGAAGATGCTCAAGCACTTCCAAGGTTTATGGAAGGGGAAGTAAGTGCTCAAAGGATTATCATAGAATCCATCAAGGACCCCCTCATCCCATATGTATCTAAACTCGAAGTTTAAAAATAAATATATGACAAACTGGTGGAGTTGTTTTCCGTAAGCACTACAGGAGAAGTTATCTTTTAAGGCAAGAACTCTACAAGCTAAAGATATCGAAAGAAGAAGGAATAGCCTCATACTTTATGAGGATATCTGAAATAAGGGATCAACTTCAAGATCTGGGAGAACTAATTTCTGACAAAGAGATGACCATCGTAGTACTAAATGCACTACCAGAGTGGGGTAACTTTACTTCAAGCATTTATGGTAAGAAAGAAGCTACTAAATTCCAGGATCTATGGTCACTATGCAAGATTGAAGAAAGGAAGAGATAATGAAAAATGCAACTATGGAGAAGGCATCAACATCCAAGGACTAGAATATTTGACTATGATATCTCCATGGGAAAGATATCAAGATCCTGATAAAGTCTGAAAAGGAAAGATGCCCCTGACATTGTATATCTCTTGGAGATGTGTCAATATATATGCAGGATGCTAATGCAAACAAGGAGATGTCATGATGAAAGACCATCACAAAGGTATTTTTGATTTAATGTTCATTTTCTATTTTTGAACAATATTTGGATGGGCTAATGCAGGGCTACCAAAGGAAGAGTTGTAGATGTTATCTACAATTGACACTCATGTGGTAGGATGAAAGATCCTGAAGGAAACATGATGCGAAGAAGGTAGCAAGGTACGAAGGAAAGGCCATATATGGACTAATGGATCACTTTCCAATCAAAGAAAGGATGACATGATTGACATGATTCATGAATGAAAGTGATGGATGGTCGATGCCCTACGAAAAAGTTCCAAAAGGATGAAGACTCTTGAATAAAGAAAAATAAGTTCATGACATCGAAAGGAGGAGCTCTTCAAGAAGTTGGTTGTCCCATGATCTCCATCTAAAGAGTTGTTGGAAGCAAGTCCCTGGTAAAGAGGGAGCTTGGACAAGTCCCTAATTAAGAGGTAACTTGGGTACGTTCCTTTTAAGGAATGGGTTGGTCATCCTTGGTTAAGAGGGAGTGACAGATACGGCTCTCTACTTCATGTGTCATGCACTAGACCAGGAGTAACAGCCATAAATCTTAGTGAAGGCCATGAGGAGAGATAGAGACATCATTCTTGTCTTCACTTGGGAAGAAAGAATGGAGGATTGGGTAAACATCTGGCATTCGATACTCCTTGAGGATGAGTTAGGGCATCCAAGATAAGAGTAGTCGTAGAGGACCGATATTCTTTGAGGATTGGGAATCCAAGATAAGAATAGTCATGGTGGAACATACTCGAGATAACCCAGGTGGGGTATGTCCCGAGAGAGACAATGATGAGGGTGCCTATACATCATTGGTCTCGCCAGTAGTGAGCTCTGATCTTGTGGAGAGATAGAATTGTTAGTCAAGGCCTTGTTATGTGACAATGTTGGATGACATGATGCTATACAGATGGGCTACCAATTTGACTCTTATGAGAATTCTTCAAATTGAGAATATCCAAATACCTTGTGTAGATTATGAATACTTCCCTAGTTAAGAGGGAGTGTTGAAAAGTGTAACTAGGTTCGGTCTTCATAATGACACATATGTAATCATGATTTTATGTAGTTGATGTAAAGAAGAAAATAAACATTATTTTGTAATGCTTGAGTCATGTGTTTCATGCTCAAGGAATTTTTATTTTATAGTTAAGGCTCCCATTGTGAGCCTCTAGGATTGGTCATCATGTCATAAAGTCTATTGAGTCAATGTCAAAGCTTGAAGACCCATTTGGGCATGCAATTCATTGTAAAAGAAAATTTGTTAAACCTCTAAGACCATGTCACAAGCTCTCCTTGAAGTCGACTTGGGATGATTCTAGAAAGGCATGTCGGCCTTGTTACTAGGAAAAGTCAGCTTATTCTTGATGGACAAACTACTATAAATAGGGCAACTCGGCCTCACTTAAGGACAGATTTCGGTCAAGCATCAAGAACAAAAAAAAGAAGTACGAGAACCACTAGAGAAAGATATCATCACTAAGCAAAGGAAGAAGGAACCTAATTGAACTTGTTTGGCACTGTTTTTGGGCTAGTTTCTTCGCACGTGTGGCAGAAACTAGGGTTTCTGCAATAGTGTCATAACAATCCTTGAGGAAGTCGCCAAGAAGGTCTCCAAATCAGCTCCCTTGCTAGCCAAGATCACCTAGAGAAGTCTCCAAGTATAGCAAAGGAGGAATGCATCTCCAAACTCTCTCCCTCACCTCCCACGTGTGAAATTGCAGAGGTACAGATTGTAGGTCTATGTAAAGGAACTGAAATTTCAGGGTAGCTGAGAAGTGCAATGCATGAAGGCCATTTGACTTGTGTTGACTTGAGCAAGAAGAAGAAGCAGAAAAGAAGGATCTTGTGACTTGGTCTTGGAGAGGTTGTGTCCAGGGTCTTGGTCTTCGTATTCGTCAAATGAAGTATCTATAAGAAGAAGAATTCATTTGGATTTTCCTCTCAAGTTGGAGAGGTTTTGGCCCTGGTTGATAGCCTATATTTTGTGTCTCTTGTCTCTTTATTGTTTATGCTTTGGCTATAATCTAAATCAGTAAAAAACGTTCACAAGCAGTTATCATTCAAGAGAAATCTCCTAATACTAATGCCCTAGATTTCTCAACATAACTGGTGTCTTAACCCTTTTGTTAACGGTTGATGCATTCAATGAAAGATTGTCATTGTTTATAAAGTCATGAGTACTGTACAACCAAGTCTGTTGGTGTAACAGCACTAGGAATGAGATCGTAAATGGGTAGCATGTTACATATTATAGGTATTTTTGATGAAATCTACTACTTGTTTACACTGTTGTGCATTCAATATCATCTCTTTTTGAAATTAGAAAAAATACTATGATACTAGTACAATATTGTGATGTGCTCTTTTCAACCCTAGGGGTAATTTTCCCCAAGGGATATTACAGATGTCGTTGAATGGATTCATCAAATTTAACCTGGGACCAAGAAATAGTTGTTGTCGTGCAGGAGAAGAGAGAAGGCATTTGTTTATGGAGGTGAACAAAATACTTAGGTCTATCGTTAATAATTTAACCAAAGGGAAATAAGCACAGTTTGGTCACTCCTCTTCATCCATATTTTACTGGCGAATTCATGCATCCATAGCATGAATAATTCGTTAACAATGTTAATGAAATGCTATTTTTCACCCAATGTTTGAGTGGGACTAAGAGGTTAGAAATGGTGAAGACTCGTCAATAATCAGGAATAATGCGTCGGTGCTGGTTGGCATGCTCGTTTATTGTCCACAGTTTGATCTATAATACTCGCCTTAGGGTCTGGTTGGTGTTGCATCAATCATGTGTAGATAACTACATAATTAGAAAACCCCAAGGGCTAGCTCAAATGTTTTGGTTTGCCATAACAAAACTATACCAGCCAAGGAGGTCACAAGGTCCAATACAACCACAAAAATTCCATGTAGTTGGGTAATGTGAACAATCATTACTTGCTGAAAGGGCAACACTATATTCCAAATATGCACTAAGTAGTTGTCAAGGCAAAGCAAAGAGGTTAGAACTTAGGACAACAAAGGAATAATTTCGTCTCATGCTAGTCACCTTCGTATTTATCGCTCTATTCAATATTGCATGTGTTAGTTCCAGAGGACGAAATAATAAATTCAGATGCAAAGTATACGAAAATGGTGTTTGTTGGTTATATTGACCAATATAATGCTTGTAAATTGTTAGATGTTGCTACTAACAAGGCAACAATCAACTTTGTCGTCATTGTAAATGAAAGTGCAAGGATTTTTCAATTTGATATAAATCCAAAATCTAATCTGAAATTAGTTTATGCTAGTTGTCATTGAGGCTGAAAATTCAGCTAAGTTGTGTGGCAAAAATGTGCAGCTCTAGGGGCAGTCTAAGTCTACAAGAGTCAAGTGTACATGAAGAGTACAACAATGAAGAGGTGAAAAATTCTCCAAGGCAAACTAACAAGAGCACCATTTTGGAAATGAGAACATATAAAAGAAGACCAAAATGGTATTGCAGCACTTTGTAGGATGTCCCATTGGAAGACATTGTTAATTTTAGTTAACAATTGTATCTTCTATGCTTAGCATAATTTACTTCAATGTTCCTTAGCAACCCAATAACAATTTCCAACAGCAATCAAAAATATCATATTGGCAGTATTAGCAGATAGAATATAAAACAAACTACAGAAGACAAGCCAATACAAGAGGACACCAGATTTGGTGGATGCCAGGGAAAAATCCCAATGTGGGGAAAACCCTTTGATCAATTCTTCTTATTTTAAATCAAAAGTTCAGCACAGAGAGAGAGTACAAAAGTCAAATTGACTTGCCCAATACAAAGTCAAAACAGCCCTGAAAATTTCTGCAGTCAACTACACTCAAACTTCAACCCTAACCAGAAAGTCAATGTTGGTCAAATCAACAGAAAACCTTCCTCAAAGCAACTCGGTCTTCCTTGGTCAAACTCGGCCTGATCAAGAGGTCAATTTCAGCCCAAAACAGATTGATCAAACTCGGTCAAAGCAGAGAGAAAACTATTGTAATTTTTGTACGGTCAAACAGTAGTCAACCCTGAAGTCAACACAGTTCAACCAACCCATAAATTCTTGATTTTTGTGCCCAACAATGCAGCCTGAGAAAATCAAACATTTGACCTAAAAACTGAAGTCAAACTCAGTCAAAAATGCTTCGGTCAACACTGGTCAAACCCATCCCTGAAGTCTGAAATTCGGCCTGTAATTTTGCCCAGAAAATCTGTCCTCCTAGCCACACATGTGAGAGAGAGAGAGGTTGCCCAATAGCTGTACGAACCAATCTGATGATAAGAGAGAGAAGAATGTGTGAGTGATGAATGTCCAGATGAGGTGTGAGGTCTCTTGTATTAATACAATACATTGTGGGTGAAGAGACACATCCATTGGGCTTCTTGAGCATACATAATGATGAAGCCGACCTGAACAATTTGCACGTGTGGGCATAAATTCACATCACACTTCTGCTTGTCCGAATGAGATGATCTTTATATCAATCTTGGACCTCTCGAAAAGAGGAATCTAGTGCAAGCATCATCTCCATCTAATGAGTTGTCCCAAGGTGGAATTTGGCCCTAGTTGTCAATTTTTACACTCCCTCTCAACTAGGGAGAATTCCACCTGCCAATCCATCTATCGACATCATGACATCTTGTCGTCATCTACCATCTCTATCATCTCATCTCTACTCTATTGAACCATGAAGTAATAATGAATAACAATCAATTGAGAGTGAGTCACAAGACCTTACCACTCTCCACTGACAAAAGTCAATCCAAAGGTAGAACCTCAAATGATCCTAGATCAATTTGTTGAACACCATGCATCCTAGACATAGGGAGTACGACAGTACACGATGCATCCATCAGTAGTGCTATGGTCCCTATCCACGTTTCCCAACTCATTGGCCAGATGAGAGGTACTTCCCATGAGTCCTGGACTACATGGTTAGGATGTATGTTGGGGCATCAGCAAGAAAATGTGAACCATTCATCTTGCTTAGATGCCATAGGAGATGGTAAACCACTCATCCAATGCATATGTCAATCATAGGGGAAGGTGAACCACTCACCCTACACACATGTCATCATGGGGTATCACAGGGGAAGGCGAACCACTCAACCTGTACACAATGCACCACATAGGGGAAGGTGAACCACTCACCCTATGGTCGCTCATAGCTCCAAGAAGTACCCCAAGTCCCCATGAGCTCCCAAAGCTCAGTGTCCAACTCAAGCGAGACCCTCATGGGAGGGTCTTTCCACGACTCCAAGTCTATCTCAGAAGGCTAAGAATTTGACCTACCCCAAAGGCTTCGTCAAGATATTTGTGACCTACTCATCAATCCTAATATGTTGGAGCCTTATTGCTCCCTGTTGTACCATATCCCAGATAAAGTGGTACCTGATATCAATGTGCTTGGAGCGGTTGTGGAAAACTGTAAGAACCGAGAACTGAAATATACAGAAACAGTAAAGAATTTAAAATATGTACTTACCTGAACTGCTACCTGAAGATGTCTACAGCTACGCTGTTCCAATTACCGAGAGACCAATTCCACCCAGCCAGACTGAGCAGAGCCTTGCTGCTCAATCCAGTAAGCTTCCCAACAGAAGCTCACTGTCCCCCGTGCCCAGAACCTCAGAGTTTCTTAACAGCTCTTCCAATGACTGATTTACTTCCCGTAGAATTCCTCCTCCTGGTTTCCGCTCCGATGTTTCCCCCCCTTCTAAAACTCCGCCTACCTCTATATGTAGCTCTCCGTGGCGTGATCGCCCTGCTCACCACGATTCCACCGACCTCCATCGTGGTGACAGCTATCCTTCATGAGTATGAGTCATAAGCGGTGAAATCAAATCCTCTGTTTTCTGAGGTCATAACGTTTTTATAACTTTTATACGTATTATCAACTTCATAAAATTTATATGTCCTTTATGATGTTATATCTATACTTTTGTCTAATATATATTGATTTAATATAAAGTTTATTTATAATATAAAGTTTATTGATATTTGATTTAAATATAAAGTTTATTGATATTTGATTTAATATAAGGTTTATTTATAAACATAAAGTTTATTTATATTTGATTTAATATAAAGTTAGAACTTTATATTAATTGATTATTGATATTAATACTAAATATTTATTTTATTTTATTAATATGCTTTTTATGAATATTCTGGAGCATATTATATATACATATATATATATTCCCCCTTGATTCAACCATATATTACGCGGTATTGACGAACGAGTAGAACTTATTTTCCCAGAAGGGACATGGTATTTAGCACTTATAATCAATTTAGTATAAAAATACTAGTGCGGTGTATGCAACACATGCATATGTAGCTATCATATGCATGTACCGTATACCTGCTATTATGTTTGCGTTCTTTGTGTTTATAGATGGGTCGTTACATACACTCCCCCTTCAGAAAACTTCGTCCCGAAGTTAGAGTTTTTATCTTATCTGATTACTTATAATAGTAATTAGTAATTTAGTACCCCCTTCTTAGGTTTTAAAAATTTTTTATTTTAATACCAAGAGACTATAAAATTAGAGTTTTAGGTTTATGATTTTAATGGACATGTCTTGCCCTATCCAGATTCCCAAGCTATTCTAAAATCATCCTATCCTTCCTAATCTCTTCCGCTCCCATCCTATCCGTCCTCTACTGGAGTATGCCATGGCGTCAGTTTTACTGACCTAACCATTCATAAACTCTAAGGTGACAGCATCGGTTATACCGACCTGATTCCCAGTAGGCATCCGGCAGTCATCATCACACGTCTAGGGGAGCGTGATTCGCACAGTCCTCCCATGACTCCAGGGTTCAGAGGATAAACGATGGGCAACACCTCCACCCCTCCCAGTAGAATTAGGGCTAATACCCTATCATATAATCACTTTGAGCTTGAATCGCTCTGAGGTTCTGTCATCACGTGGTCATCCCGGTAATTGTTTATTATCTGCAATCATACACTTATCCAGGCATTCGTAAGAGGTGCATCAGCATATTCAATTAACTCATGTATTATTCACATAATCACTACAGTATTAACAGATTTTGTTATATTCCATGCATGTCTTTTGACTTTCATTTAAGATGTATTTACTCCTTGATTTCTATTCCATTGATCATGTTGAAATGTATAAATAAAACAGATTTAAATATCTTAATTCCTATCAGAAGTAAAATCATTTAACTGTTTAAAACTTTACTTTTGATAACTATAATTTAGTAAGATCAACAACATATATCGCTTTGGTATCCATGTATCAGCAGAAATTAAACATATATTATGTCGCAAAATTTCACGTTTATCTTAGTCATTCAAAATGTTTGTGAGCCTCTGATTGTAGTGAAGTAAATATATACTAAACACAGTTTAAAGTTCTTCAAAATTGACATAGGTTAGGGTACCTTTGACATACGTCCTCTGTATTTTCCCAAGTAGTTGATCCAGGACTATACTTGTCCCATTGGACCCTAACTTGGTCCACCAGGCGATCCCTGATCTATCGAACCCTACGTTCCAGTATACGTAATGGTTCGACCATTACGATTCCCTTGTCCCATACGTGAAGATCCTGCTATAGTGGGTTGATGCGCTGCTTGGTCGTTGTTGATTACTGCATGAATTCTACAGCTTAATCCAAATTAAATTGTGTTATCAACAGGATTCGTTCAGGATGAGATGTTGGTTCATGTAAACTGAAAATATGAGCTAAAAATTGGAGAATCTACAGCTTAATTTAAAAACATGAATTTTTTGTGAACTGAAATTTGAAACTAGATGTCTAAACAATAATCTGAAAAATCATCCAACTGAGGGAACAATACAAAACTGGAAAATAAACCCATACAGTTACTTTTGATTCTTTCAAACAGTCACATGAGGTAAACTCGTCTTGCGGGTATAGATTCTTGACTACACCAAACTGTGTTCAGAAAATTCAGCTTGTTTGACTTATGGAATACACCTGGATTCATGATCCCTTTCAATCTATGGCCCAAGATTGCCAACGTAGGCTTTTGGTTTATTTAATAATTGTTTTTGTCCGAATGTCACAAAGATATAAAATGTTAATGTACCTCTTGTAAATTTAAAGAAAATCCCTTTATAGCATGGATGGAAAATGCATCATCAATTACTTCATGAGGCTTAAAACTTAACCACTATCAACCTCAAAGAAACTGAAACCACCCACAACCCAAGAACACTAACTTCCACCCCAGCTGTCCCCTGGTCACAGAGAGAGAATGGAAACCTATCATATAATTCAGACAAGGACTTGCAAACATGAACTTGTCTATGACATATTGAAACGTGAAGAAGAAAATTTAAAGAACATTCAACTTAGACTGTCTTGGACAAATGATAATTCACTAATAGCTAGCTTTTGTCATGAGTTCAACCTTCTCTACAGTCATCCTATATACACAAATTATCAACGAAATATTGAAATAACTACAAGGAATATATGCCTCAATTGTTTTGGGAGTGTGCTCAAGTATCCTCTCTTTATTTGCCAACAATGCAAGCACTGATCCTCCAAGCCACAGTAAAACAAGTGCACCTAATAAGGTGCAAAATGTGAATTTGAACCAACGTCTGACCAAATCAAATCCTGATGTATTCATCATCTCAAGCAAAAACATTTAGCTTATGTTTCCTATATGCTTCAGTATCCCTGTTTCCTTTCCCTAAAATCTTGGAAGAATGAAATCAATTAAGTTTCTTTTTTTTATGTTCATAAATCAGTATATACTAGGAATCAATCAGTATACACTTGCATGCATCTGACAGAGAACACCCTGTTATAGGAAATTAAGAGCCATAGGCAATACCATTCTTTGTTTTCCTTGGTTTCCCTAAAAAAACACATTCACATGTGTATATTGTACTAGACTCAAATTGCATACCATCATATCCTATTCCCCTAAATACACTCAAGATGAAATCAAATTTGTGATAATTTTCATATTTCTATCTTCCTTTTAGACCTAGAGACAATAGCAACCATTTCTAACATTGGTTTAACATTTTACTTTCCCAAATCGTTAGCAAATAAAATCTAAAGAATTAGGACTAACGTGCACTTGCAAACACCCAAACGAGTATAAAATGTCTTCAACCAAAGATTTTTTTGGGGAATTTACATGAGGATTTAACAAATCCAGTGTCAAACAAATTATGGAAGATAAACATTGCATGTACAAAATCCCAATCAGGTAATTGTTAATTTATGGGTATCCCAACACAAAAATCAGTTTGAAAATTCCATTGACTTGAAGACATAATTAGAATGATAAGCACAACAATTCATCCTTTATTGATGATATCAAATAACATTTTTTTTTTTCTTCCCGTTTCTTTATCAGTCATTAAAAGAAATTTCCAATCTAAGTGTCGAAGCATTAAGTGCCAAGTTCTTGCTACTAAGATGTACTTGGAACCTAATTTAGATATATTTTTGATGGATTTATTCATTCTTGATATAGTTATCAAAATGTCATACAGGCACTTTTATTGAGACATCAAGATGCTGACAAATTTGCTTGAACAATCTGCAGATCAACGGGAACTGCAAGAAAGAAACAAGAGAGCACTTCACAATATATACCCAGATTTTTGTAGTTTGGATGTTTTTCAACAGTACTTTGTGGTTTACATTTCTATGTGAACTTCCTCTTGCATCCTTCTTACATCCAGATACGAAATCAGTTTGTAATTAATAATTTAATTTTTCTTTTTTTTTCATATAATTAATGCACAGAAGATAGTATATGATATATTTAATGATAGTGCTTAGTAAACCCAAGGGGTTAGCCTAAAATGTGGAGAAGCATCACTGTTTCCCCACAAGGTTTTCATTGGAATATATCAAACTGTGATCCCTCTATAAACTGTGAGACTAATGATTGACTGATCATTTAAAATCCCAATTTTCACAGAACGGAGACAGATATATAAATCAAATAAAGAAATATTCACCCATTCAACCATCTAGCTCTGTAGAGCCTTAACATCTTTTTTTTTCTGTAATTACAATATAGCATTCTGATTTAACAGAGCTATAAAGGGCATTGTCTGAACAGTTTGATAAAATGCCTCTTTTCTTATCAAAATGATTCAAACATATGAAAAAAAAACCCAAAATAACTTTAGACCAACCATAAATCACAACTCAAAAGGAATCATGAGAAAAGATGTGATTTTCACCAAAACCAAGTAAATGAAAAGAAGAGTTTTACTGTCAACGCAAGCAACTTTCAAAATTATAGAGCATAAAATTCAGAATGATCGAAATGAGAATATATTATTCTAATTATATAACATCTCTCTCAGTTTTTGGATATGGTTAAAAACAACCAATTCAATTTAATATCTAAGTAATAGAAAGTTGACTTTACTCCCTACCTATTATATATCTAAATCTGCAACCAAATAGGAATGATTTTGAAATTTTGAAAACAATCATAATATAGATGCCCTTTACAAACATGAGAGGAACATTACCCACATTGAAGAGTAAAACAAGCCAGCGTTAACACAATGTTTGCCGACATTAAATGCATTGAATATCCACCATAAAATTATTCAATATTCACTCACTTTGCATGCATTGATATTCCTATGTTCAATATTCAGTAAAACTGTTCAATTTCACCCAGTTTCATGCATTGATATTCCCATGGTCTGCATTGAATATCTGTCCAGATGTGAAGTGTGACTCCATAAAGGGTGAAATAATGTGGAGGATAAAGCATGAACAATTGATTACTTTTTCTATTGGTCAAAAGTGGAATTAACTGATGTTGAAATTAATTATCAAATTCGTTCATGGAAATTCATCAGGCTATGATATGCAACCATATCATAAGTTATAACACACACAAGGTTAGGAGCCATGGCGATCCAAGCTCATAGAAATCTCTATTCTAGAGTGGGTTATTCAGTGTTACCACTTCATAGCTAGCTCCACGCAGATTAATGAAAACAGCCATTTAAACATATAAGAAAAGGTATAGAGATTAAACGAAAACACACATTTGAAAAAAAGTAAGCAAATGCTACCAAAGTCGTTCAGATGGGCTTAGGCTGGACTAGCCAGTATTCAAATTCCCACATGGATCTAAAACTGCAGCAACTGATTTTATTGTTAATGGCCTGAATAAAAGACTGCAACAGAGCACAGTAGATCAGAGTTCACAAAGCCATTAAAGCTTCATTTACCGTGTTTTGTAATGCTGTCCAACACCTGCTTCTTGACGACCTTAAACTGATTACATCTTAAAGTGAATAAAATAGACCCATAACTTGAAACGTATATGGCAGTGGTACTTTAAGTGATTTTTAGAATGTTATCGTAGTGTGATATTACAAAACTTCAAAGTGTAATCAACCTCAGCATTCAACCATGTTACAGCAAGTCAGATGAATTAGTATCATAAAGTCTATATTGAACAGTGATTACCCACAAAACCCAAAAACCCGGACTTGTGTACATGTTATATTAGAATTGAAATACTTAAACACACAAAATCAAAGACTTCAAAACATAATACAGCCAAAATAGAAATCGTAAATCAAATCTAAAAAATTTGACAGCCAAAATTGAAATCTTAGCTCACCTTTAATCTCGGATAGACATCTAACATCCACGATTTATGTCACTTACTGCTATGTGGATAAGTGCCTGAAAACCCATCGAAGGCTCTATACACAGGTTGTACCTGTATAATAATTTTTTTTTTTTTTTGAAGTGTACACTTACTGTAATTGAAATTTCCAAGCTGACTAGAAGCCCAAACTTTGCTGATTTTCCCCACATTGGGGTTTCCATGGTAGATAAGCTTAATTATTTAAAACCAAATTGCATTGACTCAAAATAATGATGCAGTGGAGGAAAACTGCTCAGTTTTGGACACTCAAAATCAAAGGAGAGATGCTGAACCAGACCATAAATTTTCATTTTCAAATGACTTTAACTACCCAAATTCATCCAGACAAGAGTTACCGGGCACCCAACCATGTCATGCCCCATTTTTCCTCGAATAACTACAAAGCACTCCCCCAATTGCCTATATAATAATTCCATTATGTGTTCATAAGACGTTCTTCATTCCATTCTGTACAAAATTACATATTTTACTTTCTTCAGTTTTATAGAAACTGTACAATTCAACAACCTGCTTTGTGATTACTGAAGATCTTCCGGTGTATAACTGTCTATTAAGTGAATGGAACTATTAGGTGGCACACATGGCATTCTAACAAAAGGACTGCCTAAATCTTGTAACAGGGCTTTGAATCAATATCAGCCTCGTACAAATAGTTTCAACTACTTTATGTGACACCATTTTATATGCAAGTTTACAGAGTCGATAAAGAAAAGTAGAAGGTTGGCAACTACCAATTCAATTTAAATGAGATCACTAAACACGTGAATATATGCCAGAAATCTAACTTCTTAAGGAAATCAGATGTCACCAAAGGTTCCATCCATGATTCCATACCAATAATCTTTAAACAAAGAATCAGCTAAGAAAAAAAAGTTTTTAGCTGTTTAATGATCCTGGACGAAGTTTTTTGCTCACAGGAAAATAAGAGTCAAAAACAGGAAATAAGGTAAGCAGTTGATAATTGATCTAATTATACTTGGATATGCAGTACCCATACTACCTTTTCAACTGAAAAACCAAAGATAAGAATGATTTTACCTACATTCAGAGTATTAAAAAAAACGTATTGGATTTGTACTTATGTGACAAACAACAACCATAACCTTGAACAAATGACTTTGATTGTACAGGATATGATTCTTGCTGTACCAGAAACATCAGGGACTACCTTAGAACGTGTAATGCTTAAACTGCTTATGTAACTTGGTAACTTTATTTAACTTTAGCTAGAGCTTCACTTTATTTAACTTTATTTAACTTTATTTAACTTTGTAATTTTATTGAATTAACCAACAAAACTTAATAAAGAATTCCAAGCACAACCTAAAGCAACAAACAGATAAATTATCGAAAACAAAAACCTATCTTTGCCCGCTTCTGCCATCTATTTAGCACTCTGAATATCTATGTTGCATTAAAACCTCCGCATTGGGGAAAAAGGATATACAACCCATAAATATCGCAACAATGATAGAATTTAATCAAATTACAGAGAAAACTGAAGAACTTAAGTTCTAGAGAATTTAAGAAGCACATCACCTAAACTTTCTTCTATTGACAAAACCTATTGAAGACGCTGATCATTAACCTCAGACAGGAAATAACTCATAGCAAACATGCTTATGGGAGAGTAAAAGATTGACAGATTTTATAAAAACGTCTACGACGTCAACTGAACTGACCTATGCGATTAACAAGCGTACATATGACGTAAATTTTCTTCAAATTAGAGAAAAAAAAGATAGAGCATACTACCTACGGAGAAAAGACAGATTTCACCTAAATTCACAGGAATTTGCCAAGCGTGCGCTGAAAAATTTCTCCTCTTAACCGAAACCGAAACTGCCAAAGTGTGGCCTCGACGCCCTCCAATGAGTTCGCCCCTCTATAAATCTCCTGCGCCATTTGTTTCTACATGCCCGTATGTGGAATAGTACACAATATAGAGCTTAATAGCCATGGTAGCTGATCACACAATATTCGCCGAAGGGTGTTCCAGCACGAGGGAGAAAAATGACCAAATAACAACACCCGGCAAAAATCTATCTGTGTTTGCTTTGCAGGCCACGATATTTTCTAAAGAGAATTCAATTGTTCTTAATCTGGCTGTTTAATTGCATTCAAATGGATGTTTTAAGGTTCTTTTTTTTTAGTACCGAAGCCCTTCTCCCTATCATTCTGTTTCTTTTTCAGAGAAACCACCCACTTTTTGATTTGCAACACGATCGAAATTTATCCAAAACAAGACTCGAAATCGTGCGACATGTTGATTCGGGGGTTATTAAGCAGAGCCATTAAGAAATGTAATTGTTACTGAACCAGTTGTGAGAAATGTCTCTATTAACCGTCTGTGTCAGCATAATCCTTTTGTATCTTCCACATTATAGATGGCTGGCTAGAACAGAGAGAACAGAACGCAGCTAAAAATAAAAATGACCCACAAAAGAATCGGAACAACCGACCAGCGCGTGCCTGCTAAGTCCGAATCTCTCAGGGTCGGGTCTGCTGCTGAAACGTAAGTTTTTTTTTTTATAAAGCTTTCACGTAGCAAAATTCAGCCATAAAAATTACACAAGCGTAGGGCTTATGAGGTCGAAGGGTTTGAACGCAGCTCTGATACCATATGTAAGAAACGAGAACTGAAATATACAGAAACAGTAAAGAATTTAAAGTATGTACCTACCTGAACTGCTACCTGAAGATGTCTACAGCTACGCTGTTCCAATTACCGAGAGACCAATTCCACCCAGCCAGACTGAGCAGAGCCTTGCTGCTCAATCCAGTAAGCTTCTCAACAGAAGCTCACTGTCCCCCATGCCCAGAACCTCAGAGTTTCTTAACCGCTCTTCCAATGACTGATTTACTTCCCGTTAGAATTCCTCCTTCTGGTTTCTGCTCCGATGTTTCAACCCCTTCTAAAACTCCGCCTACCTCTATATGTAGCTCTCCGTGGCGGTGATCGCCCTGCTCACCACGATTCCACCGACCTCCATCGTGGTGACAGCTATCCTTCATGAGTGTGAGTCATAAGCGGTGAAATCAAATCCTCTGTTTTCTGAGGTCATAACGTTTTTATAACTTTTATACGTATTATCAACTTCATAAAATTTATATGTCCTTTATGATGTGATATCTATACTTTTGTCTAATATATATTGATTTAATATAAAGTTTATTTATAATATAAAGTTTATTGATATTTGATTTAAATATAAAGTTTATTGATATTTGATTTAATATAAGGTTTATTTATAAACATAAAGTTTATTTATATTTGATTTAATATAAAGTTAGAACTTTATATTAATTGATTATTGATATTAATACTAAATATTTATTTTATTTTATTAATATGCTTTTTATGAATATTCTGGAGCATATTATATATACATATATATATATTCCCCTTGATTCAACCATATATTACGCGGTATTGACGAACGAGTAGAACTTATTTTCCCAGAAGGGACATGGTATTTAGCACTTATAATCAATTTAGTATAAAAATACTAGTGCGGTGTATGCAACACATGCATATGTAGCTATCATATGCATGTACCGTATACCTGCTATTATGTTTGCGTTCTTTGTATTATAGATGGGTCGTTACA